>VKKT01003378.1:62003-79391 GCA_008038995.1 Haliotis laevigata | reverse complement strand
TCTATCGTCCATCTTTATATGGCAGTGTTGTCTACAGTGATATAATTTCATATGTGATACTCTAGCAGTTTTATTGTCCATCTAAGACAGGTTTTTAGGTTGTAAATGATTTCAATGTATAAATTGCTCTCGTCACGATATGGCAGAAATATTGCCCATGAGACGCTAAATATTAACGAAGTTGACAGATTTCCCTGAGCTTTTGGTATACGATCTGCATTTTGCATTTGTTTTGGTTAGTTGATGTTTTTGTTTTAAATTGGTGGAGGATCGGTAGTTGATTGTACTTTGCCATTTCTAGAGGATGTTTGGACTGAAACAGATGGTGCATGATTTGACTAATCTGGTATATCTAAATTTGTAATATTTTTGCAGTACGTTGTGGAGTATTTTAAACCAAGTTAAACTATACTACAGACGTTACCCGTATGAACGTTACTTTGGTGTTTGTTGCTTTCACACTGAATCTTTCGAGGGAAGTTATTTATTCATTTTGGTAGTCGGCAAGTAACACTATACAACTGATGGTATTCTAATGTGTGCTGAATTGTCACTGATGGAAAAAAAAATCTTTTTTCAGGACGACACATGCACTACTGAGGATGAGTAAGGAACAGATTGAACACGTTCCTCTTCAGGAGCCCAGCGTGACATCAGGTGAAGAACCAACGGAGAGGGCACAATGGTCAAACACGTTTCAAGGTTTCATTGCTCAGCTTGGATACTCTGTTGGTCTAGCAAACTTATGGAGATTCCCCTACGTCTGTCAAAGAAACGGAGGAGGTACGGTCTTATTCAAATATAATCTGTCAAAACGTCAAACGTGTGTCAAATATTACATAAACAGTTCCAGTTACCTGGTATCCATGTACTTTATATCTAAATTAAAAATGTATATGCTTCAAAGAGGTATTGTTGGAAACTGATAAAAATATTCCAAACAAACCCAAATATTATCCATACACGTTCAGGCATACAGTGCAATTGTATCTTAATAATCCCCTTTGTTGCAAGTTGCTGGCTGTTTTATAAAGTTGCTACGTGAAAGTGTGCGTCTGCGTGAAAGTGTGTGTGTGCGTCCAGTGTCCCTTATTGCTTCCTCATCCTCAAACAACCCCAATCCCGAGCAGTTGCCCTTCTTGTAACATAGATACTTCTCAAAACAAGCCTTATACACATCTAACCTGTTAAACAATCAACCTTGTATAAAATGTCACATAATCATGTCAAATTAACATGATCTCACGTTTTCGTCGCTATATTTTGTATCTACATTACAAAATGATATGCTTCAATGAGGCATTCCCGGAAGCACATTTGGGATATTGATAACTCAACAAGACCAAGAGAGAATTCATATACGTACACTCATACAATGCAATCGCATCTTAATGTTGGTTTTATGTACTATAAAGTGCTGATATGGAATGGGGTTCCTTTGATTCAAGGACTGAATTTGAAGGATAGTATTGCATGTAAATTGATACTTTCAACAGATGCTACGTCAAGGTGTGCGTCTACGTCTCTCAATGCTTCCGCATTTCAAAACAACACCAAACCCGTTATGACATCAATGCTGCTCTAAACCAACTGAAACAGCATGAAATGACACCTTACTCACACTTCACACACTCATTTCACTACTGCAGGTGCGTTTCTGATACCTCATATAATCTGCATCGTTGTTGTGGCTATACCACTCTTCTTCCTGGAGGTTACTCTTGGTCAGTTCTCCCGTAAAGGTCCCTTGCGGGTTTGGGCGATGTGTTCAGCATTGAAAGGTAAATATAAAAATGACACATGCCAGTGGATAATGCTACTGGACAATGACCAAGTCCCAAATAAAGTGTAAGTGTCGAACGCTTACATCAAATAATGAATTTACAGACCGCCGCCATACAGCTAGAATATTGCTGAATGCGGCGTAGAACTAAACTCACTCACTCACTCAAAAATGAAGTCTTTTTCAGATTTTGATGAACAATTTGGCCAACCTAGATATGGACAATTAATGTCTTTGTGTTCTTAATACATTACTCGTATCGTTTTCAAGGTATCGGTTATGGTATACTGATAGTCAACTGTGTGAGCGTCCCGTACTACAGCATGATGTTTGCCTGGGCCCTCTACTACCTGTACAACTCCTTCTCCATCGTCCTGCCCTTGACCACCTGTGGCAACTCATGGAACACACCACAGTGTGTGACAGCTACAGGGTCAACACGAGCATATAATAGTTCGACGGAGTTTGCTGTGTTAAGTCACAACACAACAAGAACGGCAGATTTCAACCTATCGGAAACAGTTAAAAATGAATTTGGTCACACATCAACAGAGGAGTTTTGGCAGTAAGTTCACGTCAATGGTTCTAAATTTGATGTAATGTTATCTGCTCAAGGTGTCAGGTTATTCTTTATTGACCATGTTATATGTTTAAGATACAAAGTCCTTGTCATTTCCTCGAGCTTGGTAGATATGGGATCCCTGCAGCCGCATCTCGTCATTTGCTGGTTTCTTACCTGTGTGAGCATGTTCTTGTGTTTGATGAAAGGAGTCAAATCTCTGGGAAATGTAATGTTGTTGTAAACATTTACTATTTAGTTATGGCTTTGGTTTAGTGTGGATCACACATGAAGTGATGATAAAAACATGTTTCTCAAAACCTTTGTACAAAGACTTAAATACTGTAATCAACAAAATTGGTCTAAGACTGTAATCACTCTAAAATTTGTGATTCAAATAGATTATGTAATTATAAATATATATATATATATATCTATATCTATTGTCAATTGAACATTATTTGTGTGCAAGAGAATACAGAAGACTTTTATGTTTGTTACATATATGTGAGCTCCCTTTAATGGTTTATATTGGTAGCCGGTGTGGGATTCTCGCTGTAATAGAGTATGTACATGTTGTGCGTTAGGTTGTGTATCCCTTCCTTCTAAAATGTCCATTGTATGACTATCTCAGATCAAAATATATACCAAGATATTATTGTTATAAAGCAACATGTAATAAGAAAAATATTGTGTTAAATGTTGCAAAGTTTATTAACAAAGCTCTATTCCTCAGAAAATCACACCTGTCATTATAATGATTATTTTGTATTTTACATGTTGTACATGGGCCTTTGGCCTTTATACCAAATAAAGAAACTGAATTGTTGTTCGGCGTTTGCTCAATGTTACTAAATGTATTGCTTGACGTTGGACGTTTTTTTATAAAAATCTCTACATGTATCACCACTGTATCACAGGGTACATATTTTGTTTTTGATAATGATTGAGCCTTGTACTTATGTGATACACTTAAGGCCAACATGAGACTTTGTTAATACCCGGCACATAACGCGGGAGGATATAGTCAACCCACCGTCAGTCAGTCAGTCTGTATGTGTCCGTACGTGCAGAATCAATTCATTCCCCGACCATCACTGATAAGAGATGATCACTCATTAAAAAACGCTCTTTTACTTCCATTGAAACAATTGGAGGGGTGGAGCTTGTTTCCGAGCACAACTTGAAAACCATGAAATATTTTAATCCAAGGGCTGAAGTGGCGCCTTTTTGTCTAGTGGACTTTCTCAAAATGTTAGGTTTCCCTGTTTCTAACGAAACAGATTAGACTGAAATCGAGGTAGGTTTCGTTTGCAGATGTTTTTGCAATTACTATGTAGACTATGTTTTCGGAACACAATTCGAAAACCGTTCAATACCTTTCAACAAAACTTGGCAGATATATCAAAGAGATCCTGAAGTGATGCATTTTGCTGATATTTAGCATTTTCACTGTTGATGGAAACAATTTGAACGTAGTCTGAAAAGGGAAGGAGGTGGATTTCGTTTCCAGAGCATTGTTCAAAAACTTCAAGACTTTCCATCCCAGCTTGCTACATATAGTAACGAAAATCTGAAGTGGTGCCTTTTGCTATTTTTGAATCTCAAGAGAGTGGATTTGGTTGTCTGTTTCCTTGGCAGCAAGTTTGATTTTGACTCTGTTCATTGTGGTGTGATTGTCAGGACCAAATCTCGAAATAGTACTAAGTGTTCTCACATGAAACTCAACACAAACAAAAAGGAAATCATGCTGTCAACTGCTCCCTTTGGGACTTTTAAAATTTGCGTGTTTGAATTTGACTTTGATATTGGTGTGTTCATGACACAACTACAAAGTTACGAATCCAAATTCCATGTTATTGTTTTCATAGCTCAGTAACTACTCTTGTATACGGGCGGACTGACGGATTAGACAGAACTAACGTTAAGGAACTGTCACATGATCTGTTCTTTCAAATTTATAGGGGCCGGGGAAGTTTTCATGTTCTGATGACTCTTGTTTCATTCTAAGAAATACTGACCGCTGTGTTACACAGGTGGTGTACGTGACTGCGACGATGCCGTACGTTTTGCTGACGACGCTATTGGTCAGGGCGTGCATGATGCCATGATTGGATTTCATTTTATCTAACTCCAGATTTCATGCGTCTTCAAAATGCTCAGGTCAGCTAATTCAAAGCACTTTTGATTGACAAAAGGAAATAATACATGAAAACACACGTAAAATCTCTATAAATGCCATTCCAAGGTGTGGTTAGAAGCTCTTCTCCATGTATTCTACTCTTCGGGACCAGCTTGGGGATCTCTGATTGTCATTGCAAGCCACAACCCCCCTCGCAACAATATTGTCAGGTAATTGATGACGTGCAAAATATCCACATACATGTACATCTGTTTCAGTAGCAGTCATGAATGTCAACCCGTGAAGTTCCGGGTTAGAATGGACCTTCAGTAACCCATGCTTGTCGTAAGAGGCGACAAACGGGATCGGGTGGTCAGGCTCGCTGGCTTGGTTGACACATGTCATCGGTTTCCAATTGCGCAGGTCGATACTCATGCTGTTGATCACTGGATTGTCTGGTCCAGACTCGATTATTTACAGACCAAGATCATAGAACTGAAATATTGCTGAGTGCGGCGTAAAACTAAACTCACTCACTCATGAATGTCACTGCTACTACTACTACTGGTACTACTACTACTACTACCACTGCCTTTACTTCTGGTTCTGCTACCTGTAATACTAGTTCTACTACATATATAAATAACACCTTTTCTCCTTTTCAGAGATGCTTTAGTGGTTACCTTATTAGGCGAGTTCACAAGCGTTTATGCCGGTTTTGTCATATTCGCAACGGTCGGTTTCCTGGCTCACAAACTTCATGTGCCTGTAGCTGACGTCATCACTTCAGGTGCGTTACATGGATGAAGTTTCATTAAACATTAAAATGAAACTTGTACTTGACATCATAAGTACTTTAACTCGAAATCAGAAAATATGTGCTCAATTCCATGTTAATTTTACGAGAATCGAACCTTTGTAATGAGATTGATGTTTTTGATTATCTTGTACGTACATGACCTGAACAATGTATTGATTAGTATGGCGGTTTGTACAGGGGGTGGTCTGTGCAATTATACAAGGGCACGTGGAGTTGGTCATATTTCTACATCGTAAAAGGTTGGAACTGTGGACCGTTTTATGAAGCTATCGTAAACTTCAGATACCGTAACACCTACGGCATATCTTACGATAACACGCTAAGGGCGTTTCACGAAAGTATCTTAGCACTCTCGTTACTTACGGTAACTTTTATCTATCGTAATGCGCTATCCTTTGCTGATAAGACTTGAAAAGAACATAGATCGAGAGTTACGTCCCTTTGTGTAAACAAACGACAAAGCGCCGTACAATGGAGGATCTGAAGGCAAAGGGAAGGGCTAAGAAAAACTAATTTCTCGTCTTTTGAATTGGATATTTTAACTCCGAAGTAGTCACAACGGCCTACCTTTAGAATACAGCAACACAAACTTTACAAATTATATCACAATACCTTATCACGTAATTTGTGAAATTTGTTACCAAAAACGATGCCCTGTGACGTCAAACTGTTGCTGGGTGTTCAAGTGTACTTATGCTCCTTTCAGTGTTCTGTCGTCTCCATACCTATTATCATTGAGTAAGCAAAGCACTGTTGGGAGTTTGTGTGCTACACATAGACTCCGACGTGGCATTTTATTGCAAGCGTCAGTTTTTGAAGCTACTTTTATTTTAAATATATCTTATATTTCGCTTTCAACGTAATTTTTAGGACTAAATTTACAATTTTGTTATTCAGCAATTTGTATCATTACACAAAAATGGACTTTTTTTCTTTAAATGATATATAATAATCTTAATTATCATTTAATCATTGACTTTTTAAAAGAGATAGATTTGTTAAATGAATTTTGATACATGTTTTGCAAATAGAGAAGGTTTTGTAACTGGTAGTTCAGATTATCAACTAAGATTGTTTGTGGCAGTATCCTCAAAGGGGATTGACGTAGCGTAAAATTATTGTCCACCTGAGAGGATACGTAAGTCGAAAAAACTTTCCAAGTCAATTTCGCTCACCATACTTTTTAATCGTAGTATTTTTGTTATTCTAAATTTCGACTAAATCTTCCTACCATCGCCTGCGGCTGAAGGGATGGTGTAAATCCAACTAAGGTCCACGCAGGTAGCAAACGTAATGTAATTCTCCATGGTCCCTTGTATGGTGATCTACCTTCAGTAGTTGTCGATCTATAGCCCGTGTTTTATATTGTATCGTCTGCCTTAATTAAAATCTTTTAGTTTTCTATGCTAGTTTTATATCCTTATCTGTGATACTCTAGTTCTTTTACAGTCCGCCAATACCGTTAATTACTGACTTGTATTTATTGTGTATGTCCAACATTTCTCGTCACTATATGGCTGAAATATTGCCGAGGTGACGTTAAATTTTAACTCACTCACTCACTTTAAATGATATATTTCGTAGCGGTAAGAATGCATTACACTGGACACGTCAGCCATTTTCGTGCCGCTTCGGCCAGTGCATTTTATGGATTAGGATTATTTTTAGGGGTTAAGGTTAGGGGTTATGATTACGATAAGAACCTAATCTAATATGGTAAGTAGACTGACTGACTGGGTTTGGTTTTACGCCGCTTTTAGCAATATTCCTGCTACATCACGGCGCTTTAACCACTAGACTATCGCCCCTGGTAAGTAGATGTCCGGTGTAATGCATCTGTAAAATTTGTTGCTGTTGTTTTCCCTTTCGCATTTCTAATACTTTTATTACCCAAATAACCCCGAAAGTACACGATGAAAGGGTTTATTGTCGACAATTTGGGCTAATGGGAATTTTCCTGGAACTTGCCACTGTCACACGCTACATTTGTTCAGCAATGATTCGAAGGCTAACTCACCCTCGTGCCGTCACCAGGTACTGGTGAAATCGGCACGAAACGGGAGCAGGGAGATAACTTAGCTAAAAACAAGAGGCCCCGTGCATTGGATAGTTCATATATAGTTCTTCGTCACTTATGATGTATCGGAGCAATGTCCAACCCCCGAAAAACACGATGTTTTTGAATACTTTTCTAGCTGTGTTTCTTTTTAAACAATACATAATACGCCATTTTCGGATGAGGATAAATCGTATTTACGAGTGCAAATACTAACGCAATTTTTATTGTAATTTTAAGCTAACGTACACCAACGAAAGTTTCGTGAAACACCCATAAAATCGTAAAATTGTGCTGCGAGAAAAGTTAGCAGATCTTAGGCTTACGAGAGCTTCGTGAAACGGTCTCCTGCATCATCTAATGAGTGAAAGAGACACTAATGGATCCTACCCAATGGTTAAGGCTTTGATGATGAATTATATCCAACAGTTTAAAATTTCTTTTACAGGCTCCACCAAAGGCAATGGGGCCATAGTCAAGTTTAGAGCGGATCAATGATTTGTGCAGTTGGAGGAGTGATCTCCCAAGAAACATATATTCTTGAAATATTTAATGTGGGGGCGAAAGGTCAAATCCTGACAAATATCTTCAAGGGATTTTGCTTCTTTCACAACTTTAATAGGAGCATCATCTAAAAGAAAAGGTTTTCATGATATCTATATTTTCTGTATATTTTGGAAATTTAAAGACCAATTCTGGATTCTTTCTAAGAAAATAATTACTCACCCACAAAAAGCGATCCACCAATGGAGTCATTTATCACTTTGGCTACACCGTTAAACTTTATGCTGAATAATGTTACAGGCAAAATACTGCCTTGTGGGACACCCTTTTCCCGACGATAATGATCTGACAGTGTTTAATTGTCTGTCAGTTGAAAGTTGGATATGAAGTGAGGCAAACGGCCAAAATATCCCAAATCGTGTAAATCTTCTAAAATACCATATTTGCATGCAGTGCCATATGCATTTTTTCTAAATATAAAAAGATAGACACTGCATGTTGGGTATTGATAGCTGCATATCTAACAAATGACTCTAAGCGGATTGAATGGGAAATATTACTTCATTTGTTTGAGTTCCACACTCTCATCTTGTCAGTGAGATGAACTGTTTTTGTATCGTCGGTAATTTCAGAATAAGATTATCATACTGACGACTTGATTGTTTATTTGAGATCATTTGCTACATGAAACTATTTTGCAGGTCCAGGCATTGCATTTGTTGTCTATCCCGAGGCAGTTTCACTGCTTCCTGTTCCTCAACTGTGGTCGGTGCTATTCTTCTTAGTAGTTCTGATGATGGGCTTCGACACCATGGTATATCATTAGAGTAACCTGTTACTGAATCATGTAGTCCGTTGTAGGTTGTTGGTGGTCTGTATATTTTACTGCAAGAGTATACAAAATGGGGAATATGTCTATGACAATGGTTCAGTAGGTTCATAAGTGTATTTTTAATGTAAGTACTTTTAATATTTTGATGACTCGTTGCGGTCCTTGGTGACAGACTTGTATATTTCATATGTACAGCCCAGCTGATCTTAAACAACTCAATCACCCGCCTCCCCCGTTCATGATTTAGAAGGAATCTAACATGTAAAGAATTTCTTTCTTTCTCAGTAGAAAACATGGACCCAGACATTAATATAAAAACATGTGACATGTCATCACTGCACTGACGAACGCTTTTTTATAAATGCTTAATCATAACATAAAAACATAAGAACAACACTGGTGTCGGGTCATTCCCTGCCGCCTGTTTTTAACTACACCCTTGACATACTGTATATGATAAACAAATGATCAAGAATTTTAAAGAAAAGTAGATAAATGACATGCTGCAAACAAATTTGGTAAAACACGCCACCAAGTACTTTTGCTTTGTAGTGTGTTACTTATTAATGATAAAAAAATAAATAATAATAATTTAAATAGCGCAAAACTCCACACTAGGTATGCTCATAGCGCTAGCAATCAAGGCACAGCACCTAAATAACCCGGATAACCCAAGCTGCCTGTTAGGCGCTAAAAGTTATAGTCATATGACTTTCCACCGGGTACCCATTTTCCTACTGGGTGTACAGAGACAATTTTGAACAAACTCACTTGCCTAAGGTAAGACCACACTTGTCACATGTGCTTCGTTGTGGGGCAGGACTCAAGTCCTAGAAACTCTCAGGAGTCAAGCTGCCAAACATGGTCACCCATCCATGGACTCTCCGAGCTCGACGCTGCTTAACTTCACCGATTTGCGACCTGAGCTTTGAGCGCAGGACCACGCGCCACCACGATATTAATTACCCGTACTTTCCAGAATCTATAATTTAAATATAATTATATAAAGTAAAATGTCAATTTAAACACAGACACATACACACGCACGCACGCACACACAACCGTGAAAACAAAAGCTATTCACAAGGATATATCAACATTCAGAAGAAAAATTGCTGCCAGTAGTCAAGTGTCAAAGAGGAGGTAACAGCAATAGTTAGGTCACATACTCCAAAAACCGAATAGTCACAGATCGAGAGGCATTCTAGAAGTTGTAAGTAATAGGATTTACAAGTCTTTATGGATGATCAATTTCTTTATCGTAAATAGCGACGTCTCGGTATAGATACTTACACCGTTATACCATTTTCAAACATGAAAACATCTATACCGAAACGTCGCTATTTACAGTAAAGAAGTTGATGGTTTCGCAACGACTTGTCATTCTGGATAGTGACAGACAATTGTAGAATACAGAATCATTTCACATAATCATTTTAGAATCTGTACTTGGCAAGGCTTTCAGATAACTGGGACATCCACACCAAAGGCAATTTGAATATTGAACAGTTATCCATGTTTATATATTAATTTTCCTCTTCAAGCAAATCATTTTATGACAGTTTTGGGCTATCGAAGCAGTAACCGGTTGTGTGGAGGATATTCTACCAAAACGGTTTCACAAGAGACCACTTCCAACTGTCATAGCTGCTGTGTTTATGGGTGCAGTTTTCCCCTCTGGAATGATCTTCACCACCAGTGTAAGCTTCACGTTTAAAGCATTTTGAGACTTGAATGATTCCTGTGAACGGTTTATGAAAACGAAGACACTTTTCCCACAGTTGTGTTTCGTTCAGATGTTTTCACCGGATAAGCATTGGGTAACAACTTGACACCCCATTTCATTCAAGGTTATCATGGTTATACACAGTTTGTGATGTAAATCTTGAATGCAATATGATTTCATAGAGACATTCAATATTATGTTTGATTCAAGCAGTTCTATCTGGAACTCCCAACTCTTGTAGTGAGTATATATTTATTGTCACATCGGCAGTACTAAGCCATATCGCGAGAATATATACATAAATGACAAATATACATCAAATATGAAATCCTGTCGTCGGAGAACAGTATAACAAACCAGAATGTCTCAAAGCTTATACAACTAGTTTAAAGGCATAGAATACAATAGTCAATTGACAACAAAATGTATATAAAATCACTATACGGAATAAGTGATAATAATATTGAGTGCTGCTTTAGCTGCAGCATCAGCCAGTGTGTTACCAAAAACATAGCTGGGTAACCAACAAAAACGATGTCGTATTGGCCAGTAGCAAGATCATTATGTAATTGAACAATTTCAAGTAAACGTGGATGTGTACATGAAATATTTGAAATAGCCTGAAGGCATGGAAAATAATCAGACAATATTATGAATTGCTTATACACTCTTCATAAAAAGAAACGTTGTGGAAGTGTCTGCTGCGTGTTTTGATGTTGACGCACACGTCGATCGAGTTCAACCCACAGGTATCGGGTTTAGATCTGGTGATCGGGAAGGCCATTACAAGACACCTACATTGGCAAGGGAGCGGACCGTGACGCGTGCTGTATGTGAAGTAACGTTGTCATGCTTGAACAACTCCCAGTGCCGGTCCATAATCGGAAGCATGACGTGCAAGGACTTCGTTGATGTACCGATTTGCTGTCAAATTCTCCTGAATCACCACTAAATCAGATCTTTGTGTTCTGGGTATCTCACCCCACACCATGACACTGGCTCCACCGAATCCGTGGATCTGTCGAACGCAATTAGGGGCCAAACGTTCATTTCTCTGACGGTAAACACGCTGAACCAGACTCGCCTCCAGTTTCTATGGTTCCAGTTCAAGACTCTACGACACCACCGCAAGCGACTGTGCCGATGGAAGTCTCTCAAAACAGGGGCGACAACTGGCCTACTTGGTCGTTGCAGTCTCCATGCCTGTGGCAAGACCCAAGTGAGCAACCCGGATGTAGCGGTCCTGGGCTTGTGTGGTAACTCTTGGACTACCATTTCTTGGGCGGAATTGGTCTGCATTTGAAGTGTTATACGTGTTTCTTAGCTGAGTATATGCTTGTTGATAAACCAGTTGATTTGTTTCTGATTTCTCTAGTTGTGTTAATGTCAGGTTCACCCCTGGCTTCACATACTCTCGTGGAGGAGAAGACAAGTTGGGTCGGGTTATATTTTCAAGATTTATTTTTTTAGCAGAAAGAAAGGTCTGTATTTGTATTCCAAGAGGCAGGACAACGGGAGATTACTTTAAGGTCCCCGTAAAGTGGATGAAATATGCAGTCAAATGCAGATTAGATTTGTTTGAAAATAGTTTTGTCAGATATTGCAAGGCTAATTTGCGCTCATACTGGTAATTGAAAAGGTTCAGAAGGCACCAAAGCAAAGCATTAGGCCTTGATAGTGAATATTACTTTTACAGGCTCGAATTATGCATCCAAATTCCAATTACAAGATTACAATGAAATAATTTCGATTTATGAGCTCCATACTGCGCTTGACCAGGCTCACGATACTGCTACGTGAGCGGATAACATACATTATCAACTCCTGAAGCACTTACCAGAATCATGTTTAGAGACTCTTATGAGTTGTTTTTTTATGACATTTGGACTTTAGGCAAAGTTCCTTCTTCGTACTGTGATGCAATAATATTGTCAATACCTGAACCTGGACGCGATTATACCGATCCATCTGACTACAGACCTATTTCACTAACATGCTGCCTTTTTAAAACCATTGAACGCATGATATGACTTACTATTACATTTCAGGCCGGGGTGTACATGTTCCAGTTNGGGCAGGACTCAAGTCCTAGAAACTCTCAGGAGTCAAGCTGCCAAACATGGTCACCCATCCATGGACTCTCCGAGCTCGACGCTGCTTAACTTCACCGATTTGCGACCTGAGCTTTGAGCGCAGGACCACGCGCCACCACGATATTAATTACCCGTACTTTCCAGAATCTATAATTTAAATATAATTATATAAAGTAAAATGTCAATTTAAACACAGACACATACACACGCACGCACGCACACACAACCGTGAAAACAAAAGCTATTCACAAGGATATATCAACATTCAGAAGAAAAATTGCTGCCAGTAGTCAAGTGTCAAAGAGGAGGTAACAGCAATAGTTAGGTCACATACTCCAAAAACCGAATAGTCACAGATCGAGAGGCATTCTAGAAGTTGTAAGTAATAGGATTTACAAGTCTTTATGGATGATCAATTTCTTTATCGTAAATAGCGACGTCTCGGTATAGATACTTACACCGTTATACCATTTTCAAACATGAAAACATCTATACCGAAACGTCGCTATTTACAGTAAAGAAGTTGATGGTTTCGCAACGACTTGTCATTCTGGATAGTGACAGACAATTGTAGAATACAGAATCATTTCACATAATCATTTTAGAATCTGTACTTGGCAAGGCTTTCAGATAACTGGGACATCCACACCAAAGGCAATTTGAATATTGAACAGTTATCCATGTTTATATATTAATTTTCCTCTTCAAGCAAATCATTTTATGACAGTTTTGGGCTATCGAAGCAGTAACCGGTTGTGTGGAGGATATTCTACCAAAACGGTTTCACAAGAGACCACTTCCAACTGTCATAGCTGCTGTGTTTATGGGTGCAGTTTTCCCCTCTGGAATGATCTTCACCACCAGTGTAAGCTTCACGTTTAAAGCATTTTGAGACTTGAATGATTCCTGTGAACGGTTTATGAAAACGAAGACACTTTTCCCACAGTTGTGTTTCGTTCAGATGTTTTCACCGGATAAGCATTGGGTAACAACTTGACACCCCATTTCATTCAAGGTTATCATGGTTATACACAGTTTGTGATGTAAATCTTGAATGCAATATGATTTCATAGAGACATTCAATATTATGTTTGATTCAAGCAGTTCTATCTGGAACTCCCAACTCTTGTAGTGAGTATATATTTATTGTCACATCGGCAGTACTAAGCCATATCGCGAGAATATATACATAAATGACAAATATACATCAAATATGAAATCCTGTCGTCGGAGAACAGTATAACAAACCAGAATGTCTCAAAGCTTATACAACTAGTTTAAAGGCATAGAATACAATAGTCAATTGACAACAAAATGTATATAAAATCACTATACGGAATAAGTGATAATAATATTGAGTGCTGCTTTAGCTGCAGCATCAGCCAGTGTGTTACCAAAAACATAGCTGGGTAACCAACAAAAACGATGTCGTATTGGCCAGTAGCAAGATCATTATGTAATTGAACAATTTCAAGTAAACGTGGATGTGTACATGAAATATTTGAAATAGCCTGAAGGCATGGAAAATAATCAGACAATATTATGAATTGCTTATACACTCTTCATAAAAAGAAACGTTGTGGAAGTGTCTGCTGCGTGTTTTGATGTTGACGCACACGTCGATCGAGTTCAACCCACAGGTATCGGGTTTAGATCTGGTGATCGGGAAGGCCATTACAAGACACCTACATTGGCAAGGGAGCGGACCGTGACGCGTGCTGTATGTGAAGTAACGTTGTCATGCTTGAACAACTCCCAGTGCCGGTCCATAATCGGAAGCATGACGTGCAAGGACTTCGTTGATGTACCGATTTGCTGTCAAATTCTCCTGAATCACCACTAAATCAGATCTTTGTGTTCTGGGTATCTCACCCCACACCATGACACTGGCTCCACCGAATCCGTGGATCTGTCGAACGCAATTAGGGGCCAAACGTTCATTTCTCTGACGGTAAACACGCTGAACCAGACTCGCCTCCAGTTTCTATGGTTCCAGTTCAAGACTCTACGACACCACCGCAAGCGACTGTGCCGATGGAAGTCTCTCAAAACAGGGGCGACAACTGGCCTACTTGGTCGTTGCAGTCTCCATGCCTGTGGCAAGACCCAAGTGAGCAACCCGGATGTAGCGGTCCTGGGCTTGTGTGGTAACTCTTGGACTACCATTTCTTGGGCGGAATTGGTCTGCATTTGAAGTGTTATACGTGTTTCTTAGCTGAGTATATGCTTGTTGATAAACCAGTTGATTTGTTTCTGATTTCTCTAGTTGTGTTAATGTCAGGTTCACCCCTGGCTTCACATACTCTCGTGGAGGAGAAGACAAGTTGGGTCGGGTTATATTTTCAAGATTTATTTTTTTAGCAGAAAGAAAGGTCTGTATTTGTATTCCAAGAGGCAGGACAACGGGAGATTACTTTAAGGTCCCCGTAAAGTGGATGAAATATGCAGTCAAATGCAGATTAGATTTGTTTGAAAATAGTTTTGTCAGATATTGCAAGGCTAATTTGCGCTCATACTGGTAATTGAAAAGGTTCAGAAGGCACCAAAGCAAAGCATTAGGCCTTGATAGTGAATATTACTTTTACAGGCTCGAATTATGCATCCAAATTCCAATTACAAGATTACAATGAAATAATTTCGATTTATGAGCTCCATACTGCGCTTGACCAGGCTCACGATACTGCTACGTGAGCGGATAACATACATTATCAACTCCTGAAGCACTTACCAGAATCATGTTTAGAGACTCTTATGAGTTGTTTTTTTATGACATTTGGACTTTAGGCAAAGTTCCTTCTTCGTACTGTGATGCAATAATATTGTCAATACCTGAACCTGGACGCGATTATACCGATCCATCTGACTACAGACCTATTTCACTAACATGCTGCCTTTTTAAAACCATTGAACGCATGATATGACTTACTATTACATTTCAGGCCGGGGTGTACATGTTCCAGTTTTGGTGGTATAAGCATAGGCTAATGAAAACGCATGGAGGGTCACTTAAGACTTCACAGCCTTGTGTGGGTTATAGAAAGAACAATATACGAATGAAGTTTCTAAGCCTGTTTAACAGTCTGTGTAACCACCTTGAGCATTAATGCAGTCTTGCAATCGGCCACTTCAAATTAATGACTGACTTGGTTGACACATGTCATCGGTTCCCAATTGCATAGATCGATGCTCATGCTGTTGATCACTTGATTGTCTGGTCCAGACTAATTATTTACAGACTGCCGCCATATAGCTGGAATATTGCTGAGTGCGGCCTAAACTAAACTCACTAAAATTATTGAAAAGCCCGTGTTTCATATCTGAGGAGGATATGCCTGGACTTCAGTCAGCATTGACAGAGGATTTGAAGACGTTGCAAAACACGTTTTGACGTTGCAATTCACATTAGACACGTTCGCTTAGTCCCAGATCAGATGATACCGGAAGGACATTTAGTTATGTGTATATGCACACGTTATCGTGAGTGGTGCGTACAACATGTATTATGTATTATTGTGTTCTTGTTTATATTCACAAGGTKTGAAACGTTTCTCTGTTGACGTTGAGGCTATGATAGGAAAGCGGCTTCCAGTTGTCTACAAGCTGATGTGCTTCATCGTTGTTCCTGTCTTGCTGCTGGTGTGTAACACATTTCCTCAATACAGACTCGTACAGAGATGCAGATAATAAGATAAAGTATCAATTTCTTTGTTGCTCCTTCGAGATAATGTAACGAACATGACCAGACACAGCAACAATATTTCTACGGATGTTAGCAAATGTTTCTTGAATGTTTAACAAAGGAAAGTCCATTATTGCTCCCTTTCAAAACCATCTAGCATTATGTGTGAATTCATAAACGCAATTACCTCATTAATAACAATTCCCAGACGTTCATGATTCATGTATGGTCATGTAACGTCATCATTCATGTATGGCCATTTAACGTCATCATTCATGTATGGCCATTTAACGTCATTATTCATGTACGGCCATTTAACGTTTTCATTCATGTATGGCCATTTAACGACCTGACAGGTTTTCCTGATATGTTGTTTATCTAAATTCTGATAATATGATATTCCCGAAGAAACTGAGCAAATTAGTGTATTTAAAATGGCTTGGTGCATCCATATCGTTTATGTCGGAGTCAGGGACTATTTTAACATTCACTGTGACACTGTTTGTTTACACAGGCATCTATGGTACTAACCATCGCAGCCTACAAGCCACCAGCATATGCAGACTATGAGNNNCCACCAATCGCCGTCACCATTGGTTGGTGCATTGCTGTACTGCCAGTAGTTCCTATCCCTGTTACTATGGTGATACATATCCTGATGCAGAGAGGCTCCTTTGTTGAGGTTCGTTTTAGACATAAAACGTATTTGTAAAGCTGATGTAAAATACTATTAAATACCCCCTCACTCATTCTCACGTCTCCCCAAATTAATTATAAATAATTCAGATAAAGTTTATTTGATTCTCAAAACAGAGACAGCCATCAAGTATTTGATGATTTTTAAAGTTTAAATAACTTACTCTTCACAGCGTGTGAAGTCAGCCATGACACCAAGCCCTGAATGGCAAAGATGCAGACAGCTGTATGGTGTTACAGAGGATGCAGATGTATCTAACAGCTTGGAGGAAAACCTGCTACATGTTTTCAATCGATAGCAAAAACAACAGATTTTAACGACACTTATGGACCTATTCACTGACGTTTTATTCACCCTTTCTTTAAGGATCATTGTTAACGTTCTGTTGCAATGGAAGTAATAGGTATTTTAACTTGGAAGAACCAGGGAGACTATAAGGCGTTGTAGATTATCCCTGGAGGGATGCAGATGAAATGAATTGCACTAGGATCATGCTTCAAATTGCTGAAAACCATGT
>VKKT01003378.1:9753-19852 GCA_008038995.1 Haliotis laevigata | reverse complement strand
TTTTACATATATATATCTGTGATACTCTAGTTGCTTTACTGTTCTTCGATGACAGGTTTTATGATATATACATATTCCATTACAATGTAAAATGTTCTCGTCACGATATGGCTGAAATATTGCCGATGTGACGTTAAATATTAACTCACTCACTCACTTAAATTGGTAACACAAGATTGTTAGTGGCTGTACCCTCAAGGGGGGTTAAAGTATTGTAAAATTAATGTCCTCCTGAGAGGGTACGTAAGTCCCAAAACTCTCAAAGTAAATTTCAAACTAGAATTTTTAGCGATTTTAATTATGGCTAAATTTGACTACAATCGCCGGCTGCTGGAGGGATGATGTAAATCCAACTAGGGTCCATGTAGGTAGCAGCCCAGATTTGAAGAGGTCATCATACGACGATGTCGTATTGGCCACACATGATATACTCATGCATATCTATTGAAAGGTGAGGATCCTCCGTTTTGTATCCCTTGTGATGAAATAACCGAGGTCAAGCATGTCCTGCATGACTGTGTTGACTTCTCCATCATAAGGGATAAATATTTCAATATAAAAAAACTAAAGGGCCTTTTTAATAATGTTAATTATCATTTAATCATTGATTTTTTAAAAGAGATAGATTTGTTAAATGAATTTTGATATCTGTTTTGCAAATAGAGAAAGTTTTATAACTGGTAGTTCAGATTATGAACTTAGATTGTTTGCGGCTGTATCCTCAAAGGGGGCTGAAGTAGCGAAGTCCCAAACTTTCCAAGTCAATTTCGCTCAAACATATTTTTTAATCGTAGTAGTTTTGTTATTTTAAATTTTGGCTAAATCTTCCTACCATCACCAGCGGCTGAAGGGATGGTGTAAATCAAACTAGTGTCCATGAAGGTAGCAAACGTAATGTAAGTCCCCATGGTTCCTAGTATGGTGATCTACCCTCAGTTGTTGGCGATCTATAGCCCGTATTTTATATTGTATTGTCTGCGTTCATTAAAATGTTTTAGTTTTCCATGTTAGTTTTATATCCATATCTGTGATACTCTAGTTATTTTACAGTCCGTCGAAGACTGATTAGTGACCTACTTGTATATATTGTGTATGCCCAACATTCCCGTCACTATATGGCTGAAATATTGCCGATGTGACGTTAAAGTTTAACTCACTTACTCAACCCATGTAGGGAGCAAAGGTACTGTAAGTCCCCTTGGTCCTTAGTTTGGTGATCTACCTTTGATCAGTCAGTTGCTGTTGATCTATAGCCCGTTCTTGTATTGTACCGTTATCTCTCGTGATATATTTTTATGATAGCATACTAGTTTTAAATTAAGAGCTAGTAGTTTTACTGTCCTTCGATGACAGGTGTTTTATGTTACAGATTCATTGATTTGAATATTGATATTAACTGTTCTCGTCACGATATGGCTTAAATATTGCCGATGTGACGTTAAATGTTAACTCACTCACTCATCCATTACTATCAAGCACATTATGCTAGAATGTGTTTTTTCCCCCAAATCAGAAAACTTTTTTATGATGATGTTTCTACTTTATGTGAACATTTTAGAAAGCCACTGAATCTGTATGAAAAAATATAGATATTTATATCAGAGATCAGTTGTTTTCCCTTGAATGTGATMTTTGACTGACATTTTAGTGCCGCGAACGYCTGCAAGATTGGTGATGCTACGTTAAACAATATTTACTTGCTCCACTTTGAGTCTGTATTCAGCATTATCTTGCCTGACACATAAATGTCGTTTTCTGATTMGCTGGGCGCTCTTCTATTATTTTCAATGTACCCCGCTTACAAGCGAGTAACATTTTTWATGTACCCCGCTGGGAATGCCAAACTCACTTGGTACTTCGTAGTAGTAATCCTTTATCTCGAATAACATTGAATCACGTATGATGCGAATGCAAATCGATTTAAGGGAGATAACTCAAAAATTCGTTTTTCTTGTCGTCTTGTACTCCATACTATGATCCGATTCCCGTGCATCCGACAGTTCAAAATTACCACTGAGGTGTTCGGTAAGATAAATACGTTGTTCACTGGCCCCTCGGGGCCCACGGGTTGAACATAAATAAACATCGATGGTACATCAGCCCATGCCCCCCTCTAGACCAGTGAAGAACCTATATTATACTGCAGTGTACTATTTTTACGGCAATATTACTCAAGTGTAATACCGCTAGAAGTATGACAGTTATGACGCCACAATGCTAATCTGTCACAGTGGTACTAGACCTTGCTTGACTTGCGGAAAGTTGAGGGAGTCATCACATTGTAGGCAGTTTCTATCAATTAATATTGGAGAGTAATAAACTGGCTTCTGTGAAAAACCATTTTTATTAAACTCGTGAAAGATTTAGTATCAAATGGTATTATACGGAAGGCCGTTTAGTATCCTCTATTTATATAACAGATGCAAATATAACTTGGGTTGCAATTGCTGAACTTAAATTGCCTGAATTAAAGCACCTTTTTTCGCTCATTCAACAGTTTTCTTATAGTAATCAAACAATTGCTGAACTGTTCAGTACTGTTTCTAACCATTTACTTTTAGCATAGTTGAAGGAAATTAATTTGTACACGATATAAGTTTTAAATTTTGAATGTCATTTGTTTACTGTTTACTGTGAAAATGGACTTCAAAGGTGATCGTCGTCATTGCTTTTACTATATATTCGTTTCTAAAGGAAATATTTGATTTTTAATCCTCCGCAAATAGCTGCAATACTTTTGAAGCGGCTTAAAGCAATTCTTACTTACTCACTCACTCACAGACCGCCTGCTATCGATTGAAAATATGCAGCAGGTTTTCCTTCAAGTTGTAAGACACATCTGCGTCCTCTGTAATGCCATACCGCTGCCTACATCTTTGCCACTCAGGGTTTGGTGTCATGGCTGTCTTCACGCGCTGTAAAGATTAACGCATTTTATACATTTATTTATCATTTTAGCTCGGCAATGCTTGAAGGTTCTGTTTTGAAAATCAATTCACCTCATTTTAATTATATATAATTGAATAGGGGGGACTTCAGTGAGAGGGACATAAGTAGAATGTATCTGTTATATCAGCTTTAGACAGWACTTTTTAGGTCTAAAACGAACCTCAACAAAGGAGCCTCTCTGCATCAGGATATGTATCACCATAGTAACAGGGATAGGAACTACTGGCAGTACAGCAATGCACCAACCAATGGTGACGGCGATTGGTGGGTACTCATAGTCTGCATATGTTGGTGGCTTGTAGGCTGCGATGGTTAGTACCATAGATGCCTGTGTAAAACAAACGGTGTGAATGTAAAAATAGTCCCTGATTCCTATATGAGGGTATATATGCAGTGATCCATTATGAATACACACATAGTTCTTACATTCTTAGTTAATAGTATATCATTAACCACAATTAAAATAACAAGCACGTTGTAAACATGTTGGGAATTACCCATCGCTAAAGGGCCACACATCGATCACTATCATGTGGGAATAGATATTGTTTTTTTTCTGGTTTTGAAACTCACATGATACTTCCCGATGCTTAATGATGTTCTAAGGTTTTTTTATAGTGAGCGATAACGACCTTTCTTTGCCTAACGTCCAAACAATATTTGTTAACATCCGTAAAAATATTGTTTCTCTGTCTGCTCGTGTTCGTTAAACTGACTCGAAGGAGTAACAGAGAATCTGATACTCTTTTTTATCAATCTGAATCTCTGTACGAGTCTGTATTGAAGAAAAAATGTATTACACACCAGCAGCAAGGCAGGAACAACGATGAAGCACATCAGCTTGTASACAACTGGAAGCCGCTTACCTATCATAGCCTCAACGTCAACAGAGAAACGTTCCACACCTTGTGAATAACAAAAAACAACAACAGATGTTGGACACTTATCTTACAATTGCATGCACATATACACATAACTAAATTTGCGTTCCCAAATATCTGATTCTAAGCAAATGTAGTAGCTGAATGAACAAAACCTATTCTATGTTAATTTTTAGACTTGCAAGGTTATTACAATTAGCAATATCTATATAATGTTGTAAATAACATCTATAAAGGGCTTATGTCCACATGCTTCGATGTAAACTTAACGTCACGCCACGTTTTCAGGGTTGCTATTTCGGGAGGTGGTGTTTTGATAAAAGTAAACACATCGGTTACAGGAAGGTATTCTGTGATTGAGATAAGTGGGAATTTGAACAACAAATGATATTGGAGTGACATTGACCTCGAGTATTATCCGAACTGGGACTAACCAAACGTTTCTAAAATCTGTTGGAAGAATGCTTGGGACGTCTTCAAATCCTTCAACAATGTGAAATCGAGCTCATTTTTATCCTTCTTGAGATTGCATGACCTGCGTTAATGCTCAAGGTGGTTACATTGGTTCTTGAACATGCCCAGAAACTATGTTCATGTGAACTTTTACACATTTTATTGTCTTTTAATAGGATATTGCAAGGCCTCCGTAAATGCTAAAGGTGGGTTACATAGGCTGTCATACATGCTCAGAATCTGTATGCATGATTTTTGTTTTACACATAACGGTATATTGTTCTTTCTATGGGGTATAATTCATGCTTGTTAAGTGGTTGCCCGACTCTCCATCCTTTTTCATTAGTCTGATGTGAATACTATCAAACGAAGGGAACTCACTATAGAAAAGAAGCGTTCTGAATAGTCTGGAAAATACGTCGCGGATGATGGTTGATTGCTTGCCAAATATAGATATAAAAGGAATATGTTCCACGAACCATACAACCATCCAACAACCAGACATTCCAAGACGCCGACCACTAAGCATGCCACCGCACCCACATACCAGTCTATTAACTGGAACATGTACACCCCGGCCTGAAATGTACAAGAGTTGGCAATCCAAATAGAACTACACTGCAGTTCATAACAGTGAATATCTGTATGAAATAATGTTGTTCACGATCTACACTACAGACTGACAGTGTGTATCTATAAACGTGAACACCTTGCATTATCTGGGTTTCAAAGTTTGCAGATGTTGTTTACCAAATCATTATCTGTCCAAACATCTGAAGGAAGCACAAGTGTTGGATAACAGTGTTCGTTTTCATAAATCTGTCATATGAATCTTTCAACTATTATGAATTGTTAAACGTGATGCTCACATTGGTGGTGAAGATTAGTCCAGAGAGGAAAACCGCACCCATAAACACAGCAGCTATGACAGTTGGAAGTTGTTTCTTGTGAAATCGTTTTGGTAGAATATCCTCTACACACCCAGTTGCTGCCTCGATAGCTCCAAACTGTCCGTATATAGATACGTTGCTTGAAGAGGAGCGTTAGCAAACAAACAATAATAGCAATTTATAAATTGCCTTTGGTGTCGATGTCCCGCTCGACTGAAGGCTGTGCAAAGTACACATTTTTTTTTATTGATTATTGAAGTAATATCTGTTACGGGTATTAATTTGAATTGACATTCTATGTTCTTGCCTATTTGACTTTGGAAAGTACAGGGGAGTGAGTGAGTTATTATTTAACGTCATATCGGCAATATTTCAGCCATATCGTGACGAAAACTATTTATACAATAAAAAGTGAAATGAGAACATTTGACATTGAAATGGAATATATGTACGTTATAAAAAGTATAGGGGAGTAATAAGTAATGGGCGGCAAATCACAATCATTTCGGTTGGCGTGATTTACCAAATTGGTTTGCAACATGTGATGTTTCTACTTCACCTGACAGATTGAAGTTGTTCAGATGGTATTTTCAACACTGAATGCTGTTTGTTGAAACTCAAGCTGGGTGCAGTCGTGCCAGTTCTGACAAAAGCCATGAGGCCTGACTTGACTACTACGGTCGTTTATTGTGGAGATAAGGGATTCATCTAAAGAATATAGTCTCATTGTAGTACAAAACAGAGGGCAGGTGGAAAGCAAGGACTGGTGCGAAACCGGTGCTGTTCCATTTTGATTTAAATTATGAGTGAGGATGTTGAGAAAAGTGTTAGCTGTTTCATTGTAGACATGCCACATGAATTCTTTACATGTCAGTTTCCCATGGTCCCAGTATGACGATCTTCCTTCAGCTGCTGGCGATCTACGACCCGTTTTTTAAATTGTATTGTTCTCTAAAATGATATATTTTTATAACAATAAACTAGTTTTACAATCATATTTGTAATACGGTAGTTTTACTATCCATCGACGACAGGTTTAATCTTCAAAATGTATTCATCTTTACCTAATACATTGGCTGATATGGCTAAATTATTGACGATGTGACACTAAATATTAACATACCAAAAGTCGCAAAGACGCGCATGAAGCAGTGGGTCATTCAGTTACTTAAGGTCAAATGGACGAACGTATGACATGTACCTCTGTCACGAAGGACTGCGAGGAGTCAACATATCTCAGGTAATTACATTTAGAAATATATACATATGATCTACTGAACCATTCTCGTAAACATATTCACCAAATTATATTCTATGCTGTTGTGAAATTATTTACACACCACCAGCAACCAAGGTTGGTCTACGTGAATCAGTAAAAGGTTACTCTAATGCTATACCATGGTGTCGAAGCCCATCATCAGAACTACTAAGAAGAATAGCACCGACCACAGCTGAGGAACAGGAAGAAGCGAAACAGCCTCGGGGTAGACAACAAATGCAATGCCTGGACCTGCAAAATAGTTTCATGAAGCAAATGTGCTCATATCAACAATGGTATAAACATAGTCAGTATGATAAAATTATTATGAAAATAAAATATCAATTGTACAAACATACATGCTTTAAAATAAGAAACGCATAGGTGATTTTGAGAATAGTGGACTCATGTAGCTGCGGCAAAAAACAAAGGAAATATACTATTTCTTTCGAAAAAGCCATCTTTGTTTGATTGTAAACAGCTTCAATGCCAAAACGCGTCTATTTTTATTTCCCCCCCCTTCATTCAGAAGCGTTTCGCCAAAACGTCATCAAGAAAACATCCAAGGAGAAATGCACGTGCAAGTTACCATACGGTATCGGTCGCTTTCAAATGGCAAATGTTGTGTTCAACTTTGTCATTCGCCTGGAAAAGAGGAAATCATCAAGCCATGACTGAAACCGCAAATCGAAACATCGCCATAGGCCGCTTTGAAGCTGGGGAGTCGCAGTCTTCAGTTGCCAGACATTTCAACGTTCATCAGAGTACTTTATCGTTTCCTGCAGACCAATTCCGCCCAAGGTCGCCAGAGAAACGGCCGTCTAAGAATTACCACCCAAGCCCAGGACCGCTACATCTGGGCTGCTCACTTGCGTCATCGTCTTGCCACAGTCTTGGAGACAGCACAACTCATCCCTGAGAAGAATTTCCGACCAAACTGTCAGGAATGGCTTGCTTGAAGTTGGGATTCGACCAAGAAGGCCAGTTGTCTCCTCTGTTTTGAGAAACTTCTATCGCCGCAGTCGCTTGCGGCGGTGTCGTCGAATCCGGAACAGGAACCTTTATAGAAACAGGAGGCGAGTCTGGTTCAGTGATGAATCACGATTTCTCCTTCACCGGCGAGATGGAAAACAGCGTGTTTACTGAGAGAGAAATGAACGTTTTGCCCCTAAATGCATTCGACAGATATACAGTTTCGGTGAAGGCATTGTTATGGTGTGCTTGCGATATCCAGCACCCAAAGATCTGATTTAGTGATAGTTCAGGTGAATTTGGTAGCAAATCGTTACATCAACGAACTCCTGGCACGTCACATACTTCCGATTATGTACCGACAGAGGGAGTTTTACTATCATGACAACGCTATTTCACATACAGAACGCGTCACTGTCAGCTACCTTGCCAATTCTAACGTCAGTGTCTTACCATTGCCTTCCCGATCACCAGAACTAAACCTGATAAAACACCTATGGGATGAACTTGATTGACGTGTACGTCAACGTCAAAACATGCCTCAGACACTAACATAACCGGCCATCGCATTGCAGAAAGACTAGGGAAGATGTCCGCAAGTGCGATTTCGTCGACTTATCCACCCTGTGCCGAGACGGTGCCGAGCAGTAATTGCTGCCAATGTTGGCCATACAAAGTACTGACTTTGGCGCCATGTTGTGGAATCAAGTAAACAGAAACACAACAATAAAGTCTGTTGTGTGTTCTGTTGGCGAACTGTTTGTCTACAGACATGTGAATTTTTACCTTTGAAAATACATGAAAATGTTGCTCTTAAGCTAACGCAATAAACACAAATACCAAAAATGGCTTAGCGTTTCTTTTTTTTTGAAGTCTGTATTTCTTTTCATTGGCAACAAGATGAGATAAACTGATTCAGTTATGTGCGCCGTTCGGGTGCAACTAGTGTTACTTTATGTGCATTGGTATGGCGTAAAAGGCACAAATATGAAGAATTATCTATGCACTCTCGTCTTTATGACTAATCACACGTCATTGGTTTCTTTTACTCAAGCATCCTCATGGTTTGATGAAACATCATTGCATCAAAGGTCGGCTATTGCCAAGTAAACAAACGACTGACTGACTGAGGTTAGTTTTACGCCGAACTCGGCAATATTCCAGCTTTATGGCGGCGGTCTGTAAATAATCGAGTCTGGACCAGATAATCCAGTCATCAACAGCATGACCATCGATCTGCGCAACTTGGAACCGATGACATGAATCAACCATGCCAGCGAGCCTGACCTCATGATCCCGTTAGTCGCCTCTTACGACATGCATGGGTTACTGAAGGTTCAGTCTAACCCGGACCTTCACTGGTAGTAAACAAACGAAAATGTCTTGGCTATTATGGGAGGTAAAATGTTTCAGTGCTTCTTAAAAATAACTTGAAGCGAGCAGTATTTTCCCGTACAGACATTCACCAACCGGTCCCATTATTGTTTTGCCTCATTCATCCATTAGGTGGTGCTAGACCAGTTCCAACTTGGAATTCTGAGCATGATTACGATGTAGAAATAGGGCCAACTCAATATGCCTTTGCATAATTTAACAGACATGCACCTGCTCAATTGTTCTGGTTATTTGGGCATAAGATAACAGAACCCGTCAATCTCATAACGTGAATTCTATTCTCGTTAAAAGTAAGATTGACCAAAAAGACAATAATATGTTCTGAGTTAGTATTCTGAGTCATTGTGTTTTAGTATTTATGATGGCAAGTATGAGCTACATTTGTAATGTTTCATAAACATGCATGTTACTCACCTGAAGTGATGATGTCAGTTACTGGCGCCTCAAGATTGTGAGCCAGAAAACCGACCGTTGCGAACACAATAAACCCGGCATAAACACTTGTCAACTCGCCTACTAAGGTAACCACAATAGCATCTCTGAAAACGAAAAATGTGCATAGTAGTAGTAGTGAGTGAGTTAATATTTAACGTCACATCGGCAATATTTCAATCCTAGAGTATCACAGATATGAATATAAAACTAGAATCTAAATCTAAAACATTTTAATTGAAGAAGACAGTACAATATGAAACACGGGCTATAGATCGCCAACAACTGAAGGTAGATGACCATACTTGTGTCCATGGGGACTTACAGTGCCTTTGCTACCTGCATAGACCTAGTTGGATTTACACCATCCCTTCAACCGCTGGCGATTGTAGGAAAAGTTTAGCCAACATTTAAAATAACAATCATACTACGATTAAAAAGTATGTTTGAGCAAAATTGACTTTGAAAGTTTTTGTAACTTACGTACCCTCTCAGGAGACCAATAGTTTTACGCTACTTCAACCCCCTTTGAGGATACAGCCACAAACAATGTTAGTTGATAATCTGAACTACCAATTATAAAACTTTCTCTATTTACAAAACATATATCAATATTCATTTAACAAATCTATCTCTTTTAAAAAATCAATGATTGAGTGATAATTAACTTTATTAAAACGGTCCTTTACTGTTTTGATATTGGAATATTTATCCCTTATGATGGAGAATCCAACACAGTCAGGCAGGAAATGCTTGACCGTGGTTCTCTCATCACAAGGGGTACAAAACGGAGGTATGCATGAGTACTTCTTGTGTGGCCAATACGACATCGTCGTATGATGACCTCTTCAAATCTGGACTGACAACCC
>VKKT01003375.1:6435-21598 GCA_008038995.1 Haliotis laevigata | reverse complement strand
GTAAATTATGCAATGCAGAAGCTGTCATGATAAGTCACGGGCAGTGACTTTTATATATTCTTTTTATGCACATATGATACTGAATGACACTGGTTATGTTTCACCATGTGGATAATAAAGTAAATTATGCAATGCAGAAGCTGTCATGATAAGTCACGGGCAGTGACTTTTATATATTCTTCTCTTGTTTGTTCATATTTAACAAATCTTGAAAAAGTATAAAACTGCAAAAGACACTGGCATGTATGAAAGCCCACTTTCGTATGCTTTACTCATTGTCAAGTTAATCAAAATTAACAACATTTTTCAAAATACGATATTACAAGTAGCAGTAAGTTCCATACCAACAGATCTTTTAAAGATTTTATTATTGTGAAAGTTACGTCGGCACTTTTTAGTCCGGAATTACCGTTCCGCTTTTGCAAAATTTAGATGTAGTGTTGCACCTTTGAGAATAGAAACCGGCAGATATATTAATTTAAATGTTGGGATAGTGTTTGTTTTAACTGTAATGAATGTATTGAAGACATTCAGTATTTTATTACAGTGTCCCTTATTTTAAAATAGTTCTAAATATTATTTTCACGATGCATACGGGGAGACGTAAATATAATATATATATACATATATATGTGTATCAAAGTCTACGCTTGAGATAAGTTCAGTCTCAATTAACGAACAAAACAGATTCCAACAGGCTTAAACGCGGGGAAAAATAAACAAATAAATAACTGAAAATCAGAGATCATAATGACCACCACCTATTTACGAGAAAGAGTAAACAGGTTCTGCATAAAAGTACGAAAGCAGATACGATTGGTTGCCAGGAATGTGAAAATAACTAAATGTGCTTACATTTAGTTACTTTCACATTCCTGGCAACCATGAAAAAAATACATGTATTTCAAAACAGAGAGCGTTTCAAATGAAATTGTGGGGAGTGAAGCAATAATTCTATATGAGAAGTCTGAGTGAATACATCATTCAGAAATGCCTCAAACCACTGATTCATGCTGCAATCAAAATGAAATATGTGACATAATACTGGGCATATCCACCAGTCCTGTCTCAACGTACGCACGATCTGTACGTCACATGTCCAAAACTGACCAATCAAACACTGCGGAAGTCCAACACTGCCACACCCGTAATTAAGTGAAGGAATAATACTGTCATCATTACAACAAATAAACAACAAGATAAGAGTGGTTGACAATATAATTACTGTGTCTGATGGGGACACTGACACTTGTAAACCTCGGATCATATACGTGTCCGGATAACACACCAACACATTGCCATGAACTTTGACCAAATACTTTTCTTGTAGTTGAGCCAGCTTTAGATGTCCACGGCACCGCCTCTTCTGAGTAATACTTCAACTTGATTGACTCTTGCATTTAACACATTCTTTGAAGTATCGCACGGACAAAATGAATTTTTTTTGCTCTTAGTCATTATTCACTATGTTGTGTTTTTCTTTCTATGCTTTTCAAAAGTGTAAAATTGGATTCACGATGGACTCTTTAGTTATTTTTAAAAAAACATTACTTTGTTCTCTTGACATAATTTGTGGTGAAATATGGTGAAATGTTGACCATTTCATTTATCATGGCTTTACATCAGCGCGAAATTTAAAGATATGACTCTTTGTGATGCCAACACACATTTAGACGGCATTAAGAGGGAGGTTTGCGAAATGGTTTGTTGTGTGCTCAGATTATTCGTGCGGCTATGTTTTTCAATATCACAGTTATCATTAGTTATTTTGATCATGGTATTTTTTAACTGTAAAGTTTTATTTCTGGACAAAATAACATTAAATAACATTAAAAATAGCATTAAAATCACATTCATGAAGTTTTTTCATAACTGTTTTAAACCTTTTGGAAACAGAAAATGATATTAATACACATTCACACGAATGGACAGACACATTAATGTGGGTATTTAGCCTTTGTTGAATGACTAAAATGATTGATGACTCTGAAATTAGTTCTGAGTTTACATTTTCAAAAAAAGAGCTTAAAAACGCTTTATAGGATTCAGTGTGCCCATACTATGTTTAAATAATATTTATCGGATAGACTGCATGGTAAAGAAAAGAGAACAAAAAGAAGGAAATACATATAAGACAACAACAAAAAAAACCAACCAAACGAAAAAAACAAACCCCAATGTTTATGAATGGAAGTATTGTTTTATTACAATAGTTCTGAAATCGTAGTGTAAGATGGTACAAATTAAAATAACATTAATTGCACGTTTCCTTTCAATTCCTATCAACTAATCAACCGAATATGTATTAATTAACGTGTAACTCATGCATTAACCCACTAAATATAACAACAAAATCTCTTTCCATTGTCATAAACACACTTTCCCCCCAAAAACCCCATTTCTATTGTTTTGAATACATCATGGCACCTACCACCAATTATTCCTGAAAATGATAACACGGGAACATATTGCAAAAGTGAAATAGCCGACGAAGCTTACATCATTTTACACAAATAGTGTTGCAAATTACTGTTCAGCTTTGAGCACCTTTGTTAACAAGCACTGGTCATATCTCGCTTGCAGTAACATATACACGCTTGTGCTTTCCCTTAAGTGGTAACGTCAACAATGTGCATCATTTTCGCTTTTCCATGCATTAWAATCCTGCGAACCTACGAGTGAATGTTGGTCAGTGCCGTTGTGTGTGACGAAATTCGACTAACTTGGAACATATTCTTCCAAATTTCTTTTTCAGTCAGCCCATTTCCAAAGCTGATATTGTTGGAATAAAAGCGGCGTACAACCCAACTCACTCACTCTTTTCGCCTTACAAGTAACCGTTCATTTGCGCTTTTAGCTTATTTTTTTCTCTCAATAAAAATTCCATAGAGCTGCCACTTCAGAACCTTCATAAAATAATTTTGGTTATTCAAATTTTCTTCACTTGCTCTCATGCGAAAGAAACGAGCAGAAGTCTGCCCCAGATAAAGATGCATCTGACAACAATTGAAATGGCTCTATAAAGAGCCTCATTGTCCCTCATTGACTGTAGATAACCGGATGGATTGATATAAGACTTTTATGTCAGCTTCAAACACTTGATAACAAACTGCGTTACGCGTGAAGTCTGCTTTCCTGATTCTGGATACGAAATGTGAAATACGTATTTTCATCGGCATTTAGTTGTAACAAGTATATTGAAGCTAATGGCTAGAATTATTTGCGTATTTCCCTCTAATGTGTATGGTGAAAATGTTCTGATGGCGTCAGTGATTGTGGTTTTACGCCACTTTTAACAATATTCTAGTAATATCACGGCGGGGGACACCAGAAAGGGGCTTCACATATTGTACCCATGTKGGGAATCGAACCCGAGTCTTCGTCCTGACGAGCCAGCGCTTTAACCACAAGGCTACCCCACCGACCCTGATGACTTCAGACAATACTATGACGGAATGACGAAGTTTCAATGGAGAGACGTCATACTGTTACGAGTGATAACGGTTTTACAGCATTTGATTATTTGCGTATAACTCCTTGTACATGATTCTCAGTTGCATCGCTTCGTACTGGCGGTGGGTTGACTTAGACATGAGAAATTCACGACAGGTCGAGTAGCTTGGGGATAACAAAGCATGCCAGCAGCCAGATTTAGGAAACTTCCTTTTGAAGTATGTCCAAGGTTACAAATGTCTTACACCCACCGACGACATGGTCTCGTCGCCCTTCACCGTCGATCTCGCGATCTGTGTCACACCCATTTTTATAGCGTATATTATGTATTCAGCGTCATATAAACTTCACCAAGGCGTAACCTTTCCATTCAACAGTTGGCATTCTGTGGTCAAAGGCGGGATGTTTCAGCGCCATGTGTACCATCATGTGGGAGGTTCGAGAAGGGCAGAACAAGGAAAGGGTTGACCTGTCTTGCACCAATCTGGTTAAAATCAGGTCTTTTACGATATCATTCTCCATGCCGAACCGATCACATCTTCATAGAAGTCGTCATGTGAACTTTCGAACAAGCAAATCAGCATCTAAATTCCAAGTTGACAGCTAGACAAACATGTATTTTGTTTATCGACAAGAAATATAATCGGAGAGTTTCGCATTTAAAATAACAAGCCTCAGTGACACTGCTGATGTGGTTATTGGATGTTTTGGAAATCTTATATCCTGAGCACAAAGTGCTGCAATACGATTTGCATGGTTGCGTTGTGATCTCTGGTGCGAATCCCCGTTTCCTTATTATGATTTTATGTGTGAAATCACCATAACCGTGAATACTGTTCAGAAGGGCGTTAAACTCAACTCAAACACTACCATCGATGGTAATAATTGTGCGGTATAGTTTGTTAATGATCAATGCCAATGTCGGTAAATAGGAAAGACAAGAGTAGATAGAGAAAGACAAGAAAAGATAGAGAATACTAAAATAGCACGTACACACAGACGCACACACACATTTACGTAAACATTGGTTTATTCGTACCCGTGTACCTGACCTATGAAAATTAACCAATGAAAGCAACTCATGAATCAGTGAAAACATATACAGGTCCGGGCGATGAATTAGTCATTTCCAGATATCATAAAATATACTCCTAATGCTATTGTGAATCTGTTTCATTAAACACAGACATCTAGTCATGGCTGTGCGATGGTGTACTGAACCACTTCTAACTTCTTTCAACGAATTGAAACTATATGTCAAGAAGACAGTTCTGTGTCAAATATCTACGTGCATCACGACTCCGCTAAAAATAATCGTTGTTTTCTTCTGTAATGGATGTGACTAGCAAACTTAACACATACACATGACTCATTCCTATAGTGATCCCCTGCCTGCAGCTTAAAGCACGTTTTTCAGCTCTAGGCAATGTACATGGAGTGGCCTGTTAGGTGTTTTAAGCACGTATATAGTTTAACATGTGTTTGAAGGGTTTTGTCGCTTTTATGCACTGATAATGTGTTGACTGACGAAGACTATGTTTTGCAATATTTCGAAATAAGGTTATGCATTGAATTTAGTATCGTTTTCTTTACAAATCCCATATTAAAACAGAGTGAAAGTGACAGTTCAGCAGCCTTCTTCCATTAAAACATTGTAAAGTTAAACAACCACACTTCTCATGTTTCTCTTCCAAACAGGTTGTCGGCATTGTCGTTGAGGTGACTATTAAGACAAAACACACTTTCTGGAATAACAGATAAATAAATAGATTTATTTTATTGGATAATTCATAGATTCAATTTATACAAATGAATTCGAAAGAAGGTTATTTACATACTAATGTCACATACAGACATACACCAATGTGACCTTTTCCTCACGGTTCTGTTTTACCAATCACTTACCGAACTTACTTTACCGAACTTACAATACGTGACGGAATATTGGAAATACCTTGGACCCATATTTAATGACAATGGCTTTTTCAAAGGCACTTCTATTCATCAGGAGCCAAGGGTTCAAGTACAGCAACTCGATAGCGGTGGTTCACAGACTTCACTTGCCTGGGGCTTGTCTTTTTTTATAAACAAAGCTGTATCATGCTTAAAGGATTTTCTGTAAACATGACCAGAGGCCTTTCTCACAAAACAATCAACAGTACAATTGTCTTAAAGTATATGAAACAGGTTGGCCTTCCGCTGGGATCACCCAGAAAGGTGTCGAGGTGTCGAGGCGCTAGTTAACCATAAACTCCAAAAACACCTTTCTCCAAAGTTACAAACACCTCTGTTAATATTGTATATCATTTTAAAAGTTGTTGTTTTACAGGTACAGCTTGTTGGTATAAGTTAGACACCTGTAATCAATGGATTAAGTAAGATTAGTAATGTCGTCAGTTAAACAAAATCCTTGTGATTATGTATTTATTGTATAATCATTTTATTACAGCCCTGGTTAACATTTATAAATATTTGATAATCATCTGAATACAATGTCAACATCAAATGGGACTTAAAGTGGCACGAAATATTTAAACTGTGGTCAAATTAGTCTCTGGGGAATTAGCAGTAAGCAACACGAAGACAATTGTAACTGACAGAGTTGCATGAATTAACTATCCCATATGCCGTGGTTTCCTTTGTCTTATTATTGTCTAAAGATGACACTAGATACATAATGGTAACTCAAACATGATAATAGACATTCTTTTACATACGCATAATTGGTACTTTTTGACCTTTTGAATAAATATCTCAATACGATATATGAACTCTGTTTAATACGTTCATATCAAGATGACTTTCATTTTATTTCATGATATATATTGTTTATTAATCTCATCACCGGCACAAATATGATATTTATTTACAAGTGGTGAAGACACAGTTGATCTCCAATGATGTTATAATACTATACAACTGGTGTATTCTGAGAGTCACGAAACAAAAGTGATCTTGTAAACATTTTGTAAGCATATATTGAGCAATATAATAATTGGCCAAATAGTTTGCAACTTGATGAAGACAGCTTGTTGGCTCTCAAAAATATATCTTCATTGTATTAAAAGAAACTGAGAAATACTTCTACCACTTGTTTAAAGCATCTCGTATTTAAAACCACATGGATTGAATGGATAACTATGTGTAATACGTAAAACACTACGCCTCTAAGGCGCATGTTTGTGTCCTTTTACATCACATATTACACAAAACATTTCGGGTACAGGAGCCAATCTACTACCTTTAGCATGTAGCATACGTTCAACTCATCCACCAATTCTTTGTAAGAACAAAACATGTCAGAATCACAAAACGAGATGTTTAATCTGTATGCTTCAATTATTTTGTCATTTTTGTCACTTTTCAAGACCCTCCTGAATCATGTATAGGATCGTCTTTGCTTACATGTAACTCGGGTCTGGCGTTATGTTTTTCCTTCTTTTGTTGGCCAGAGTCTGAATGTTTATTTACACTAGACTCCCCTTTTTGTCCTTTAGAGGAATCTGGCACATCCTTTTCATCATTTCCCGGCTGGTTTTGTGGCATGAACGATGCCTGTCTTATCAGTGATCGTAGCTGATGGCCCAGTATCTCCAACTGTGCCGCTTGCTCAGCCCTCCTCTTCATAGCGTCCTCAGAAAGCGCCTCAGACTTCTTTGAACTGTCCCTTCCATTCTGAACTGACCATTCCTTCCTTGAACTTCCACCTGTCGATTCGGGGTTTTTGTCATCCGAGTATTCAGATGTTTTGTTTTTGCTTTCTTGCTCCGATGAGTTGTTCTTTGTTTTACTGTCTTTGTTTTGATCCTTTCCATCCTTGCCTGATGCCTTTGGCTCTGAAGCTTTCTTCAGAGATACAATATCCTGTAGCTCTCTGGTTACTGACTTTGACTGTTGCATTAGATCCCGTATATCTCTTTGCGTCTCCAACCCAAGCCAGTCAGGGAAGATACCAGCAAGGGGGTCTACTCTTGTAATAGCGCCAAGAGGTGGTGTCGTTCCCTCGCTAGAGTCAGCATCTTGTTTCGTCACAGACGCACCCCCCTTTCTTGGAGTTCCAGTATTGCCAACAGAGGCAGCAACAATACCTAGGTTTTGAGATGGACCAACATTCAATAATGGTTGAGTAAACGCAGATAAGCTTGGAACAGGAACAGGCTGACTCTGCAAATGTGCAGGAATCCCTCCACTAGTCATCACAGGTAGTTGAAAATTTGAAGACGCTTCCATGGTATCGATTAGTTGTCCAAACACTTGATCAAATGGAGATGATGTTACTTTCCTTTTGTTTCCATTACCGTTTTCGCCATTATTGCCGTTATTTCCATTAGGGGTTTGACCAATCTCCTTACCATTGCCACCAATATTTCCAATTGCTTGACCATTAATACCGCCTTCTGTGCCATTACCAATGTTACTGTGACCATTATCATTTGCAATATTTGTAGTACCTTGCACTATTTTTTTGCCGTTACCATTTGTTTCATGTCCATTGTCAGTGCTGCCATTACTTGTATTAGTACCATTTGAGACACTTGGCACATTGTGTCCCTTTTCTCCTTTAGCAATCATTTTGTCTGTTACATTGTTAGCATTGTTTAGGAAGGGTACTGGTGTATGTCCATTTTGAACGCCTTTCGAGTTTCCATTGTCAGCATTTAAAGAATGCCCATTGTCACCATGCAAAGAATGTCCATTGCCACCATTCAAAGAATGCCCATTGTCACCATTCAACGAATGCCCATTGTCACCATTCAAAGAATGCCCATTGTCACCATTCAAAGAATGCCCATTGTCACCTTTTACAGAATGGCCGTTGTCACCATTGGAAGATCGACCATTGTCACCACTTGAAGAATGTCCATTGTCAACACTGGATGAATGTCCATTGTCACCATTAGAAAAGCCATTATCACCGTTTGGTGAATGGACACTGGGTCTACTGCTATTCATTTGTCCGTTATAGAATGTACTACCGAGACCCATTGGAGCAGTGAGTCTTCCTGCCATTGCTGTTGGTACAAGTTCCGGAAGAGTGGATAAAAATCTGTTACTCCAGTTATTTATCGCATGTTGAAATCCAAGCACACTGCCAAGTGCAGATGGCGATATCTCTGTTGCACGTTGGTGATATGTGCCTGGAGTAGTTGTTACAGGGGATGGCTGTGTTGTCTTACGCTTAACGGCTGCTTTAGTTGTGGAGATCGGTGGATTAGACGTAGCTGTTGGTTTAGCAGTTGTAATTATGGTTGATTTTGGAGACGTGGTTGGTTCAGTTTTGGGCCTAACGGTTACTGCAGAAGTAGCGGTTGAAAGTGCAGCTGAAACAAAAGGATCTGAAGAGGTGATAAAACTAGCAGTTGACCGCGGGACTTCTTGAGTTGTACCATCAGGTTGTTGTGAAGTCACAATACCTAACGTAGAAGTTGATGGTGCTTCATATTCCATTGTATTCATCTTTGATGCTATCATCTCTGTTGGACCTGCTCTTGAATCTGTTGTTCCTCTTGATTTTATTGTTGTTTTAGGACTGCTGGTCGTTGTCTCAGCTGCAAATGTTTTTGTAGTTGCAGACGTTTGTGTTGCAGTTGTAGGCGTTGCAGTTGCGGCTGTTGTTGTCTTTGGTTTGGTTTGTGTCTCCTGATTTGTAACCACTGGCTTTACATCTGAAGATGTTGATGTTTCAGTCGTATTAGATTGAGGTGTTTGTCGCGATGATATCATAATAGTCGCTGACACTGCTGATGACACTAACGATGTAGTGCTTGTTTCAGTTCCAACACTGGATGAGGACTCAGTTGACTTTTGTGAAGTTACAGAGCCGGGTTTTAAACTGGTGGACACATAATTTCTTGTTGTTTGGGTTGATTGTGTAGATATCTTAGTGGGGGCAGTTGTTGTTGCTGAATTATCTGTGACAGTAGACTTTGTATCGTTTGTCGTGGGTTCATTCAATGTTATGCCTGACGTGTTTGCAGTTGATACTGAAGGTTCCGGAGACGACGATGGTGAAATAGATGGTGTTGCTGATACTTTCGGAACTGGCGTCGTAATGGTTGTTGAACTAGTAGCTTTGTTATAAGATGCGTTTTCGGTGGTGGTAGGGACAGATGATGCATCACTGAACACATTTGTAGAAGATGCTTCAGCAAGGCGGTTTTCAGGAGACACGGTATGTGTTTCTGTAGCTGCAGAGTCTCTTTGAGCTGGTTGTGTGGACGAAATAACAGTATGGAACTCCTTGACTGTAGGCCTTTCAGTTGTTGTAGATTCACGTTGCGCACTAATTTGAGTTACCGCCTTGTACGTTGGTTTTATGTGACCCACAAGTGCAGCCCGTGAACCTATTGTGGATTCTTTGTTAGAGACTGACATTGTTATGGCATCTAGAGTAGAGCTGTCACGCCGTGACGTGGCTATGTCTTTTGTTGTTGTGGATGATACGGACATCTCTGATGTCGGGGGTTCGGTTGTTGTAGACTTTGCAAGACGTGTGCTTGTGCCAAATCTTGGCGTTGCACTATTGTAGTCCTTTGACGATACAATTCCTATCGTAGCTGTAGCGTCTGCTTGCGTGGATCGCAATGAATGTGGTGTTGTCATGCTTTTTTTTGCATCCATAGAGACTGAAGTAGTTGTGGTTGTCGAAGCCATTTTTATTGTTGTTGAAGTTGTAGTGGTTGTAGTAGTTGTTGGTGTTGTAGGAGTCTGGGTGGATGTCCTCGCACTTGTTGCTTTTGATGTAAAGGAAAACAGAGCAAGATCCAAGAAGTCCAAAGAATCAATGGCATCAATGATTTTTCCATTTCCGTTTCCGTTTCCATTTCCATTGCCATTTCCGTTTCCATTACCGTGGCCATTTCCGTTGCCATTCGATTGTTGGGACGATACAAGTGTTTCACAAAAACTACCTCCATAACCATCAGGGCAAATGCAGATATAAGTACAGCCTTTAGACTTACATGTCCCTGTATTGCACACATTACTGAAAAGGCTGCAGGCATCACTTAATCCCCGGTCGGAACAACCTCCGTTGGTATCAACTACAGGAGGACTCGGTTCGTTGTCCGGCCATATTGAATCAATCCTTGTTGCAGGTGGTGCCGCGAGGAAAATATCCACTGCACAAATCAATATAACAACCTTTGAATAAAGGCGATAGACCATGTTTGAATGACTTATCCCGCAAATAAATCAAGATCCAGTATAACTATAAACTTCTATCACATCCAGCAGAATTACTCCGAAGACCTTCTCCTGTAAAGCTCAAGGCATTTTTCCGAGTCTTCTCATGCGAACTCCATGTCAGGTTTATGTGATCCTTTGCCTGAAACGTAAAACAGAAATAAAAAAAGGAAGTGATACTTTTTTCATAAACAGTAAGATTTGTGTTGAAAAACTAATTCTCAGTTATCATACAAGACGTTTTCTCCAGCTTTACATATTTCACTGACATGTCTGTCAGACAATGTTAATTACATTATGAATACAATGGGCTCTTGTGGCTTTCAAGCTCCCTCTTTAATGACACTCCTAGGATTATTTCTAGGTTTCCTGGCTGTTATATGCAACGTATCAATCACACTGCATCATAAATGTCAACTACGGTCATGTGTAAATATGGTAGACGGTATTTTTAGCTGATCGTTACTAAACTTACACCGGGCGGGCGAAAATAGATAAAATGCAGTGATATGTTTATACCCATCCCCTCTTTGTACCTACTGTCAATTATTCGTTAGATTTAGTGACAAAGTTGTCATTTTTCATATTTATCAAGGTGTGGCTTCTTCATGAATAATAATTTCTTCTTTATCTAAGGATACGTCTGAATTTATGTTAAGACGAGATTTACCTTTATATGAAGGCGACACGGTTAGTGTGAAACACATTTCGCTGCCTAGGATACACACAAAATGATGTAAAGAGAGTTTAGATTATATTTGTGAAAAAACCCCAATTGTTCAAAGTGTCTCTCTATTATGACGTTCTTCATGATGACAAGTGACATTTGTATTTGTTTAAACGGTATAAACCAAGTGCTCACTCATTGAATAATATGAATACATAATAAATATACAACATTTGATACCCAATAATTATAAGAAATCAATTTTGTTTGCGTGTTTAGATAATCTATATTTATAAGAAATTTATTTTGTTTATTTGACGCGGCATTCAGGAATTTTTCCGATATATGACGGCTGGCTGTAAATAGTAGAGTCCGTAGCAGACAATCCAGTGACTGACATCATGAGCATCGATTTACGCAGTTGGGATACTATGACATGCATCAATTAAGTCAGCAAGTCTGACCACCCGATCCCCTTATTCGCATTTTACGATAAGCATAGGCTATTAAATCCGAATCTTCACGAGTATTAGAAATCTCTGCTTACGTCAAGGTATACCGTACGATTTCGAATGTATCATAATGATAGTCTAACAGTAGCTTACATTAAATTAAACACAATGTACGGACACAATAACTGATATAATATCATCGGAATATATATTCTCATATTCGTTAAAGAAACGAACAATCATTATGATAGACTCTGACAATGTTATGTTTTTTATATCACATAAGGTGGGTGAGGACTTCCATTATGTCTCACGCCGAAGACCCGGGTTCGATTCCCCACATGGGTACAATGTGTGAAGCTCATTTCTGGTGTCCCCCGCCGTGATTTTGCTGGAATATTGCTAAAAGCGGCGTACAACCATATCCACTCACTTTCCATTATGTCAACGTACTCTTCTATATCAATCCGTAGCCTGGGGCGGTTTGGTAGTTAAGGCGTATGCGCCTCACAGGGACTCCGCGTGAAGACAATTCTTCATGTTTTTTCCCGATGGAATATTACCAAATGAATGCATGTGGCTATCACATTGACATTTCCATTCATGTTTGGTTCCCCATATGGTATAATGTGAGAAGTAATAATCTCGCATATAACTGGAAGTTATTGCCTGAGCCAAAACTATCAAATAAACAGGTTACTTGTTCACTATCAACCATGCATGCCCTAATTGCAGGTCGTAGTTCGTACTGGCTTAAGCATGTATATATTAACACACAAAATTTATAGCGTTCAACTTGCGTGGATATGTATCAAATTAGACAGAGAGTTTGCATGCATGCTCCTAGCATGTTTTAAGCATTTTATCACGTTTACTTTTCTTATAACACATATGTTGTAAACAGAGGTGGAGTCTAGGTCAGTTGACAATGAGGCTGAAACACATATGCAAGGTCCCCAGCAAAACATACATAATGATGACAAGATTTATAGCCGCTGCAATCACAGAATTGCGTATAATCACAACAACTATATGTCCACTGCTGATGCAAGATGAGCAGATCATGTATTTTATTTACGTATCGTTTACAGAATTGCTTTGAAATTTAATATCAATAATGATTTTTAAATGATCAAATAATAAGTTTAATTTCCAATTCCACAGATCATATCCACCTATTGGAACAGTTATATTGCGTTAGTCGTCGATTGCTTGTGAAGAATCAGAAAGTTCAAAATGATCCACGACTTAAACCCATAGTCTCTTATAAACACTAACAATTGCTAGACTATTTTGAATTACATATTTACCTAACATTTACGATTTGTAGACAAAAAGAGAAACACAGGCAATCAAATGATAGACCGTTGTTACGAACATGCTTCATCCATTTGCCCTCCAAAGAACACAATCTGACCAAGGCATTGTGTCGTCATTGCAGTTATTTTAAGTATTTTATTTGCTTGCCAAACTGAGCTATTTGTCTGGTTAAAAAAATCCAAAAGAATTGCATTATTATGCTACACAATAAATACATAAGGTTATTACTATAAACACAGAAAGCCCGGCTGTGGGTGATGGTTTATAAAGGATCGATACAAAACGTTCAGTGTTTCATGATAAATGGCAGACTTATTGTATACCGAAGCCTCACTTTACGCAATAATGTTTTATAGGACGGTGACAACCTGCCTTGAGGTTCCTCGCATCTTACGTCATCAATGAACGAGTAGACAATTAGGCTATCAATCAGTACAGTGATGGGTCGCTCAAGAGCAAGACAGATAAGTAGATGATTATGGTGTCAAGGCGTTTGCAAGCGTACTTAGTCATTCGAAGTACTCATATGTAAAACTTGATTGTAAGCTGTTGCTCTTTGCATCTAAAATGTGAGGCAATAATATGCATACGTAACCAAACATATGAATGCATTGCCGAACCAATTTATGTCGGTAAAGATAAAAATTAACACCTGTTAATAACACACACAAATAGGATGAGTCGACTAATTGTGCAATGATTTGATCTTTCAGTTTTTCTAAAATACATCTTATAAATTACAGTGCACTGATCATAAAGGTCTGATCAGTCGTTGGAAACAAGCGTCTTGTTACGTTGTAAATAATGCTTACCTTTTGTATTTATCGTGGAAAAATATTGTTTTAGTTTGCTTGATTATAATCACAATTGGCTGATATTTTTAAAACGATACCTCGGATGAAGATTACGATCACGTGTCAGTTTTGTCGAGCTAGTTAAGTCAATAGGTATCGATTGTGACTCATAACTTACTCTCGGTAACAGTAACATCACGCGTGAAAGGTCATTTCATGTGTCCATAATTATCAATATATCTTCAATTGTCATAGTAACATTGAAGTTAACGCAATATTGGGTGGCGTCGTTTGATACCCTCGACACCTATTGACATGTAAAAGTTTTCTTCCAAGAACAATTAGAACATTTAAAGACGGTATACTTGCCCATTGTACACATGGACTTGCACATATGATGGAAAATGAATGGATTTATGTAAAGTATACTTACATGTAAAATATTATGAAAATGCCATGATGGAATGACATACCTGTAAAGACCTGTCCTCCTCATTTAAGTGACACTTGGAGTGTCACAGCAGGCCCACATTTCCTGCATGCGCCTCAAGCAATAGTATCCTGGTACGAAATGCAACCTACACCCCCTTACAAGATGAACACGCGGAAACAACATGCCCTATTCATAATCCCTAACACGCCTCACTTTCAATACAGAACATAACTAGGATTAACATGTCGTGACAGGTCCTGAAGTTAATTTACATAAATTAAACATAGAGCCTGGAAACTGTAAATACCTTCTTTCTTGAAACCGGTCAGCGGCAGTGCTTGTGCTTAAAGATGAAGAATGTTTCCAAGTGATGTTGTTATACATACACCATAAACCGAGTTTATCTGTCCACACCCAGAAACTGAGAAGTGTTTCTCTGGCGACAGGAACATCAGCGGCTACTGCGGTGTCTATGACCTGACGTCAAGTCATAAATCTAGTCTCGCTCTGTGCTCTAAATTTCACCTGACAGCTAGAATTGTGTTCGCTGCTAACACGAATGACGTCATCGCTTAACAAAATGCTTTCATTGCGTAATAGCGTCGGCTGTGATTTGAGACGTTGTGGTATTTGATGGTGAGTATTTTTGTTTGTTTACAAACCCTCAGCTGCAATCACAGCTATATCTGAGATTAGTTTCGTCTAGAATTGATTTATTTTTTATTCTTTGCGTCTTTTGATATCTGATATATCTAATAAGTGGTTACCAACTTTTATACGTGTGCGAGTGTCTAAAGGTCTCTTATAACTGATTAGTATTCTCTCCACTACTACTGCTACTACTACTACTACTACTACT
>VKKT01003373.1:51263-62736 GCA_008038995.1 Haliotis laevigata | reverse complement strand
AGGTAACATACCCGCATGTGTAGTTAGTTAACGACTAGGCCATGCATGTGTAGGCCACTCTAAATAAAGATGTACTACTGATTGTGTGAGTCGCTTTAGACTAGGTAACATACCCGCATGTGTAGTTAGTTAACGACTAGGCCATGCATGTGTAGGCCACTCTACGTAAATATGTACTACTGATTGAGTGAGATTAGGTAACATACCTGCGTGTGTAGACCATTATTGATGAGCCCAGTTACATGCATGTATAGGTCGTAAAGGAATGTGTGTGCGGGTGTAATTTTAACGTCGCACTTTGATGTATATGTTCAATATACCTACCAAAAGCTGCATTCTAAATACAAATGTACCCGTAAATAATCAGAGCTGGGTCAGACAATCAAGTGAATGGTACCACCGGCTTGACAACCAAAATCATTAAGACATCCGGAAAACACAGTTACCACAACACAGTATCACACTTGTAATACCGAGATCATTTTGGTTGGTACGTTTAAACAACGGCACCCACCGTTTCTGGCCCCTGATATAGGCCTCCCAGTGAAGTTTGTCAAAGACTTGGAAATACACGTGTAGGCACCTATACATAAGGCTGCACAGCTGATTGTGTGAGTAGGTAACATAGTGTGTGAGTAGGTCATTACTGATAAACCGAATTACATGCATGTGTAGGTTGTTAACAAATGTTTGCGTGGGTGTAATTTTAACATCGCACCTTGTTGTATCTGTTCTATATACAAACCAAAAGTTCCTACTAAATACCTGTAAATGATCAGAGTTGGGTCAGACAATCAAGTGAATGATACCACCGGCTTGACCACGGAAACCATTAAGTCCACAAAGACACCAGTTCTAACCTGGAGTACACTGGTACCAAAACATACTTGTAATACCGGGGAGGTGGGATAGCTTAGAGGTTAAAACGCCCGGGTTTTTGATCCCCCACATGGATACTATGTGTGGAGCCCTTTTCTGGTGTCCCCCGCCGTGATATTGGTGGAATATTGCTAAAAGCGGCGTAAATCCCTATGATTCACTCACTCACTCACTTGTAATACCGAGATCATTTTGGTTGGTACTTACAGCAAGCATGGGCCACTGGTGATGTGTGTGACAGACAATCCGCACCGTATTGGGGAATTGTGTTGATAGCTTGGAACCTCAACTACAGTAGGTACGTGTGTGCACGTATTGCACATGTCAAGTGTCAGGATGCATGTTGTGGATTAGGATGCATGTGAGATGCTATGGGTTTGGTTAAAGATTGCAAGCTGTTCAACATGTCAATATATTATAATTAGTCATTACAGCGTTAATGTGATCTTGTTATAAGAATTTAATCCCACCATTACGTGTCTTGAATGACAGGATAATTCCGCACGTGACGCAAATGATGGGTGTAGTACATATGAAATTAACATAAGCGTTCTAGCGCACCAGAAGGCAAGAAAGCAGAATTTTAAGAAAAAGGATTTCAAACGGATCGGTTAGTTGGTTGGTTGTTGTTTAACGCCGCACTCAGCAATATCCCAGCTACATGGCGGCGTTCTGTTAATTATCGAGTCTGGACCGGACAACCCAGAGATCAACAACATGAGCATCGATCTACGCAACTGGGATACGATGACATCTGTCACCCAAGTCTAAGACTAAGATTTCCATATCTATGGCAAGGGAAGAATCACATTTGATTGGGAACACAAAGATCAACTCAAGCAAAAGATACTTTACTTTATATCACTCAACTCGTGACAATTGTTTTCAAGTTTGTCAGTTCATTATCTGTTCTAGACTGGCGGGGCGCTGGGGTAGCCTTGTGGTTAAAGCTTTCGCTCGTCACGCCGAAGACCCGGGTTCGATTCCCCACATGGGTACAATGTGTGAGCCCATTTCTGGTGCCCCCCGCCGTGATATTGCTGGAATATTGCTAAAAGTGGCGTAAACCCATACTCTCACTCTCTCACTCAACTCGTGACAATTATTTTCAAGTTTGTCAGTTCATTATCTGTTCTAGACTGGCGGGGCGGTAGGGTAGCCGAGTGGTTAAAGCGTTCGCTCATCACGCCGAACACCCAGGTTCAATTCCCAACATGGGTACAATGTGTGAAGCCCATTCCTCGTGTGATATTGCTGGAAAAGCGGCGTGAAACTAAACTCGTTCACCGCCCGCTCTAGACTGGCTATTCCGTGCATGTTGTTCAATCACGGGAAATTGTAATGTTAAAATCCAGCTTAATTGTTATTGAACATTAGGATTACGGTGTTACTGGCACACCCTTTCGAAGCTTAAACACATTAATACAAATCAATAGACTTGTGCATTATGTACCCGCCCTAATCTATGCAGCTGTAACGGCATGCACTATAAAGACGTCCTGGATCTGCCTTCTAGCTCCATATGCAGACGTGCTGGACTGCAAGGTGTCTCTTCAGTGCAGGTGAGCTTTCTCTTTCCGATTCTCATCTATAAAAGGGCGTTATGTTGCTTTGAGCAGTACATCTGTTACATCATGGTCAAAGCGTTGCAGGTTCGGGGTTTTAATAATTTAGGTGTGAAAGCCAAGTGGTTAATGTAGAGACAAGCATTAATCCCAGTTTGAAACCTGCATGCATGTGTTTGGTGAAATCCGGGTTCGAATTGCTCTTAAGCAACTCATGCTTGTCGTAAGAATAGGCGACTAACGGGATCGGGTGGTCATGGTCGCAGACTTGGTTTACACATGTCACTGTATCCCATGCCCATGTTGTTGATCGATGCTCATGTTGTTGATCACTGGATTGTCTGGTCCAGATTATGTACAGTTGAAATAATGCTGAGTGCAGCGTTGAATAACAAGCTAAAGGTATTTCTGCTTAAAACGCCCTGTAAGTCTCATGGAGCGAATCAAGGACAGCCTGCGCGTCTTCGATGTTAACCACAACAGTAAAACCCACGATGTAGGGTATGGTGAAAACCTAGAGAGATAATAGCGTCGAACCGGGGTTCGAACCTACAATGACATGTATCAGATGACCCCGACATTACAATGTACATGTTCCTGTTATTTAGCTGGTATAATGCGGAAGAATGTGTTGTACATTCGGAATGACAAAATACTCTCCACAAGCCTGTGTGGCAAGAGAGATGTCTTTAACTTACAAATATTCGATTTCCCTTTAAGGCTGAGCTACATTCCTGCATGCCGCTCAAGCCTCGGTATAAAGCCTTTTGCGTTTTCCAAGATTTCAAAGAGTGAGTTTATCGTCACATCGGCAATATTTCAGCCATATCGTGACGAGAACAATTAATTCTTATACATAGTAAATAATGGTAAATTATAATTCAACGAAGTCAACGAAGGACAGTAAAATAACAAGATTATCACAGATATGAATTTAAAGCCAGTAATTAAATTTAAAACAGTTTAACTATAGATGACAATCAAATATAAAGATTGCCAACAACTGAAGGTAGATCACCATACCAGGGACCATGGGGACTTACAGTACATTTGCTTCCTGCATGGGCCCTAGCTGGATTTACATCATCCCTTCAGCCGTTAGCAATTGAGACAAATCAGCCATATAGTAAAATCACACATATTCTACGATTAAAAAAGTGGAGAGTTTTAATTTACCTTGAATGTTTTGGGAATTACGTACCCTCTCAGGAGGACAATAATTTTACAGTCCGTTAACCCCTTTTGAGGATACAGCCACTAACAATCTGAGTAACTAACTTAAACTTCCAGTCATAAAATATTTATCTATTTACAAATCATGCAGCAAATCTATTTCTTTTAAAAATGCTGGAACTAAATGAGAACTGATATTCTTAAAAAGATCCTTCATAGTTCGTGATTTGAAATAGTTAATCCTGGTGATGGAATATTCAATACAGTCAAGCAGATATTCAAGAGTACATCTAGTATGGCCAACACGACATCGTCGCATGATGACCTCTTCAAATCTGGAATGACAACCCAAGTAGGTGTAACCAATATAGGGTTTTATTGGATGTAATGTAATGATACCTACTTGGGTGTCCCACAGATCACGGATGTAAGTTCTAATGCTAGCTTTGCAATCAGAGTATGGTATAAGAACTGGTGTCACAGATTTGTTGAGTGCTGCCTTGTTGGCAGCAAGATTGGCCATTGTGTTCCCGGAAATGCCAACGTGGCTGGGTAACAAACAGAGGACGATGTCGTATTGGCCACTAGCAAGATCATTATACAATTTAATAATTTCAATTGAAAGTGGATGTTTGCAAGAAAGATCTTTAATCGCCTGAAAGAGAGTCCGAAAAGATAACATATTCTTTTGTATTTAGGGTGCTTTTGATATATTTCAAGGCTGTTAATATGGCGTTTGCTTCTGCGGTAAAAATAGAGCTGTTATCTGGTAATTGAGAAGATATTGTTCTGGATCCATTGGCAGTGGCACAGGCGAGATTTCAAAGAGCGTTAAACAGCTCTTGCTCAGAGTGAGTGAGTATATATGGTTTTACGCCGCTTTTAACAATATTCCAGTAATATCACGGTGGGGGACATCGGAAATGGGCTTCATACATTGTGCCCATGTGGGAATCAAACCCAAGCTTTCGGTTTGACGAATGAACGCTTTAACCACTACGCTACTCCACCGCCACGCTCTTGCTCAGAAGCTGGTTCATCAGGGCTACACTATTCAAGGCCTAGTGTAGCTTTAAAAAAGGTTCCATATACCATATGTTCCAATAATACAATTGCCAAGCCCTTGTATTTCGGATTGCCACTCGTGGACAGAATACGCACAAATTTTCGTGAAAACCTGATATCATAAAGACAGGGCCATTTGTTTCACCAGTTTGCCAGCAATATGTGGTCTGTATTTCGTCCAGTGATTGATATAATGAGCATCAATCTACACAATAGAGATGCCATGAGGTGTGTCAACCATGTCGGCGAGCCTGACCACCCGATTCCTTAGATACCTCTTGCGGCCAGTTTGGGGTTCTGAAGATCAATTCTAACGCAGAACTTCATGGGTCTCTTTGACTCTTTGACTTCATGGGTCGGATAGTCCATGGACCTTGGTATTTGGTATTTTCAGATATGGGAGGAAAAGCTGTAAGACTTTGGATAATCCATTTTGAGAGGTAGTAACAGTGGTGGTGCCTGGATATTTCATGAAGAAACTGTAAATTGTCTGGTAGCCTTTGCCTTTTGCGCACCAGTTGAAAATACTGTCAAACAACAAACGAAGTTCATGTTCAAGTGCAAATTAATGACCTCGATATTACTCACTTGTCTGTTCAGACACTATATGTCCAACATTGTTGTGCTTTTACCAACAAATACTGAGTTTGGTAACCTGGCTAGCTATTCTCGAAACGTTCGTAGCCTTACGAACTTCTTAAGCCCATTCTTTACATTGGCTACGATCAAAGTTAAGAATTCTTAGGGCTACGAACGTTTGGAGAATAAGGGCACTGAAATGTAGTATTGTGGTCTTGTTCGTAGAGCCAGGGCTACAAGTCAGTTGAAGTCAAGCAAACGTTGGTCACGGACAGTCCTTGGACGGGGGACGTGTTCGGCAGCTTGACTCCGCATTCGTACATACTGAAAGAAGACTCGTACCCTTCTCGTAGCCATGTCCGGGAGAAATATCCCCCCAAGCCAATCAGAATTCGCGTATGTAGAGAAGAACTTGGGTCAAAATACTTAGTTGAAATAATATTCATTTCGGCTTGTATAATTCTTTCCCAGACACTTCAAGTATATTTTAATTATTGTATAGTCTTCCTGGGTTTCCTGAATTTTTATAGCCAGGATATATTAACATTATGGCGTAGGAAAGTATTTAAGCATGTTAAAATAACCTTTGAGGTAATTTCTTGGCGTGGATGCCATGTTTGTTTTCCAAGTAAATTAAAGTTACATGCCCTTGAAAATAGTTCGGCGACAAAACTATTTCTTTCTCTCTGCGCTTTTGCGTTCAGACAGGTTCAGTAAAATGGCAACGAGAAGGGCACGAGTCTTTTTTTCAGGTTACGGGAAGGCACGAGTAGTTACGAATGTTTGACTCCGGACAGTTTCTGGGATTCCCAGAGTGGAGAGTGCCCCACAACGGAGCACATGTGGTCTCTAGCGAGTTTGTTCAATATTACCTCTGTTTACCCAGCAGTCAGTGGGTACCCAGTGTGATAAGTCAGTTAACATTCCAGGGTTAACCGGGGTAATAATGTCTCAGCGCTTCGAGCAAGCCAAGTGTGTGAACACAAGCTCTTTATAAATGATCATAATTTATATAAATAATCAATAGACCATCATTTCCATTTTACGTTTCAGAGATGTCCATGGCAACTATCCTATCGGTCTTTGCGTTACTTTCGATTACCTGCGTTCAGGAGGCAAGAGCACAGATGGGTAAGCTGCTGTACACAAAAAGTTCATTAATGTTGATTGACATACTTCCAAATGTTCCAAATGATTTTCTACAGCATGGAAATGGTTTTAAAGAGCAAACGTTTACATGATACCTTATGCCATATATGTATGGCGATTTAACACCATTTCAATGAGAATTGAAATGTGCGCTCATTCCGTTTGTAGTGAGTGAGTGAGTTTAGTTTACGCCGCTTTTAGCAATATTCCAGCAATATCATGGCGGGGGACACCAGAAATGGGCTTTACACATTGTACCCATGTGGCGAAGCGAACCCAGGTCTTCGGCGTGACGTTCGAACGCTTTAACTACTAGGCTACCCCACACACCCCTCATTCCGTTTGTAATACATTAGAAAGTTTACTATTTCAAACCATTTTAAAGACTAAAAGACACGTCTGACTTAAATGTTTATGTACAGAAATTGATCGGACACTGTATAAACTTCCATCAGGTGGAATGTACACAACAGTTATATTAAACACTTGCCCGAATTCCCTTGGTAGATAGAACGGTCTGAAAGACACAGTTAAGAGTTCGATATTGGGTGTACACACAGTATCTCGAATAGCTTAATTAGTGCACCATTTAGAATTGACATACATGAATACGCCGTCTCCACTAGATTTACCGGCTGCCACTTCATCTCTGTCCAGCCGTATCGGGGTACCAAATCCATCGAGACAAAGACTTGCATTCGCAATACTGTCCGTTAGCCATGTTTCCGAGAAGCAAAGAAGGCAGATGTCTTTATATCGATGTAGATACGTTACACATGCTTCAAGCTCCGTAAATTGTTTCCGTAGACTGCGTACGTTAGCGAGAACTAGTGTAGGTAGAGTCTGTACTGTCTAGCCCTAACCCGGCGTCTCACTCCACCCCTCTCACCTCTTTTCCCCTTTTTCTGTGAATTTCCAGTGTCACATTCCGGTGGTATATCCAGTCTTAGTGAGCTGATATCAGTGTAATTCCGGAGTTTCAGGAGTTCTGCCCGTTCGTAAGAGAGTTCTGGCGTCTGGCTTGGTCCGCCATTGTTGACGTCCATGACAGGCCATGTTGAACATACACCACTGAAGTGGTCATAAATCAACAGAAGTGTTGAAACCACACAGGCAGTTCTCAGCAATATCTTGTCAGACATACTTCGTTAGTCTTTATGCTCAGAATGAGCACTTATGCGGCATTAAAACACTCAAAAACAAGCAAAATGACGAGAGCACAATTTACGATGTGCGTCGCCGACGACCAGCGCCACCACATTGATATTGGAATTATTCTCCTTAGATGTATAACACATGCTTTCTATATTGGAACTTTTCAAAATCAGGGTATAATAACCTGCATTCCTAAAGCAAACAAGACAGGCGATACTTAAAAGAACTGGCGCCAAATAACTTGATCAAATGTTGACTATAAAATAGCTTCTGGAGTAATGGCAAATGGAATCATGAATGTTCTATCACATATTATTAGTGAAACGCAAACGGGCTTTCTAAAGGGACGTTTCATTGGGGAAATACAAGAATATTATATGATATCATGAATTACTATGAAATACACTAAATGCCAGGACTTATTATAACAGTAGATTTTTAAAAAAAAGCGTTTGACAATGTTGAATGGCATTTCATAGATAAAGCATTAGAAGCATTAAATCTTTCTCTCAGACAATGGATGAAATTGTTCCAATATAATAGTAACAGTGTAATAATAAGCAAGGGGCAAATTTCAAATTATTTTAATCTTGAAAGGGGTGCAGGCATGGCGATCCTATTTTCTCCCATCTATTTATCATTTGTGCAGAATTATTATCCATATCTATTAAGAATGCCATCTGAATAAAAGGTGTAGATGTTAATGGGGTTGAATATTTCAAATATGCAATATGCCAAACACCCGCAAATTTCACCTTAGAAGGATCACAGGAGGGACTCTCGGAACGTTTCAATGAATGAGCGGCTTTTCTGTGTTGTTGTTTTTGTCAGTCGTCCATCTGTTATTATCCACTCAAAATATATCAATTCCTTACACGTGCTTTTAATAATCTGAACTTTTATAAGTGGTGCGTTTTCAATGATGTTCAGTATATTTCAGATTATTAACTAACTGCTCTCTTCTCTACTAATATCTCTACTCGGCTAGGTCAGGTGATGTATCATTATCTGTTGTTTCAGTTCAGTGCACTTCCTGGGCTATCCTATTACCTTAAAAGGGGTGATGAGGGGTTGTTGTTTTAACAATGTGTGGCAGTATTGGGATGTGGAAGTTTTGGGATGTGGAAGTTTTGGGATATAACCTATTGGAACAATACAAGATTTTGCTAATGCATCCGGTTTCAAAATAAATTGTAGCAAGACCAAGGCTGTTTGGTTTGGTTCCCCACAAATTTCAAATAAACATTTTTGTCCAAATTTGCTTTTGCAATGGTCAAAAGAACCTTTTAAGATTCTAGGGATAATGTTTGCGACAGACTTAAAATAAACGATTTCCTTGAATTTTGATAAACAAATTGTTAAAGCAAGACAGATCTGCTGTTCCTGGTCAAAAGAATTACTACCATTAAATGGTATAATAACGATTATCAAATCACAAATAAATCTTCTTTAAATCTCTAAACTCAACCTTGTTTATGTATATTTGGAACAGAAAACGAAATAAAATACTAAGAAGAATGTTGACGAATGATGATTCAGAAGGAGGTCGTGGCATGGCTGATGTTGAGGCTGTTTCTAAATTCAAATTCAAATTAAATGATAATTTCATTACCTATTTTAAATTGATAAATTTTATACCCAACTCATGGACTAAGTTATCAAAAGTTAACCTGGTTAACAGAACAAATTCAAATATTAACTAAGATTCTCATGGAAATTATCTCATCACCACATTGTAAATTTGTTTATAAACTGATTAGTATGATGTTGTATATGTTCTCTTCAAGATCGTACTTCTAAATGGAAATCAAAGTTGGATGCACACATAACAGAAAATTACCTTTCCCAATGTTTTGAAACAATGCGATTGTGTGGAAGGAATTTCCACTATAAACTCATCCATCGTTTCATAGCATCAAAATAAAAAAAATTCAAAATAGGATTGATAGAGGATAACCTTTGAACATTTTGCCAATCAGAAAGTGAAACACTAGAACATTTTTTTTTTTCTGTTGAAAAGTTCAAATTATGATAGATGAGTTTAACATTTTGGTATGAAAATAGAACCATTTCAAAATAAGACCTAAATAGGAATAATTTCCTTCTTGCAGATCCAAAAATGCATATCCTTGAAAACCATCTGCTTATAATAACCAAGCGTTATATTCAAAATTGTCATTACAATAAGTCTAATTTGCCGAAAAATGGGCCCGCTACAAATATAGGTATCTTATAAGACGCTTCATTTACATTAATAAAGCATACGACTTTATGAATACCAACTTCTTGTTTATTGCATAGAGCGACGTTTGGATGTAGATTCTTACACCGTTTTCAAGCTGAGAGTGACAACAACTAATAGTGGAGCAGATAACAATCGTTCACTTCTCGAAACAAGCACCAACATTGGTACACATACTCCTGGGGGATTGCTCTTTTGATAAAACCCGTTAGCCACCTAGAAATTCAAGATGGCGGCAATTTTTTAAGATGGCTGATACACAGAAATATTGCATTTCAAAATAAAGTCGCAAAGTATTTGAATGATCTTGGTGTTAAATCATACATTTTTGACTATGCAGAATCCGAATTTTGAACTATATTCCTACTCTCTATCTTCCTTGTAAAATATCAGTCCCGGAATCATAATTAGGGGAAAAAGTGACCTTATCATAGGCATCAACAGTTCGATATAGTTTGGATGTACATGTTGGCAGTAGGCTTACACGTATTGTCTTGCCGCCAAGATGAGTATACTATTACGTTTCTGCAGCTGCAAAGTGCCGTGCAGTTCAGACCAAAGCAGCAGCATTTGCATCGACCGCAGGATTCCGACTTCCATCCACACTTCAGTCAACTGCTGGCAACTCTTTGCAATGGGTGGGAGCACTGTCTAAACGATCTGCCACAGATCTCCTTTCTTAGTCCAGCCCAAGTTGACAGGAGCCTGAGCTTCAGGTTGACGTACTGTTGACAGACTCCAGATGCAGCTCTCCTGGTTGGCAGCACGCTTCAGGTGCTGCTCGGTTTGGAGGAATGGCTTCGTACGGCCTCTGCTTCCGAGCAGGCATGTCTAACGCTGGTTCCATGGAAAAAAATGGTCCCTGTCGTTGCAGTGGGATTGTGGTCTATGTTGTCCGTGGCTGATGTGGTGAATTAGATAGCATTTGGGACACTAAACTAATTATTAAGCAATACTAAACTAACTATTTAATTGGGTTTCACAGCAGCGTTGCCACCAGTGTGCCCTGGTCTACACCTTCTGCTGCAAGTCTATGTCCGTCCAAGTGTTTCAACGCCCCTCCACCCCTACTTCGTGTCATGTCCAGTTTAGAAGCTTTTCACAGAAAGATGCCACACACACACACAAAAAAACAAAACAACAACAACAAACAACAACAACAAACAAACAAACAAAAAACAAACCATCTAACACAACTGCAATTTAAGTTACCATGCATTTTAGCAGGCGTAACATGAACCTCATTATTTCGCCGAACATTAATATTTTGGGACTGATACATGGTACATGGAAGCCAGTGAATGAGTCCATGGTTCAAAATTCTGATTCCACATAGTCAAAAATGTATGATTTGACACCAAGGTCGTTCAAATAGGACAGGTCTCTGCGATTTTATTGCGAAATGCAATAGGTCTTTATATTCAATGGCGGCAATGGCCGCCATCTTGAATTGTTTGGTGGCAAACGGGTTTTATTAAAAGAGTAATCCCCAAGGAGAATATGTGCCAGTTTTGGTGCTTGTTTCCAGAAGTGAACGATTCGCCTGAAATTGTCAGTTATTTGCTCCAGTAAATATTGAGAAGTATAGTACGACTAGAAATTACTGAGAATTTGAGGAATATGTTTAATTGGATTTCTAGTATAAACAACCTTGACCAGCTATCAA
>VKKT01003372.1:0-10071 GCA_008038995.1 Haliotis laevigata | reverse complement strand
ACTGCCTACAGTATTGCTAAGTTACATGCAACAAGTGAACTTGAATCGAAGTATGTTGAGTCTCTTTTGCTAGTTTCAGTGCACTTAAACATAAACTTAGGATAATCTTAAATCTAAGATCACTTTGTACTAGTGGGGCCAGGACTGTGATGTGATGACTGCCTACAGTATTGCTAAGTTACATGCAACAAGTGAACTTGAATCCAAGTATGTTGAGTCTCAAGTGCTATTGTCATTTTCCTTTAACACAGATTTAGGATAATCCTAAGGCTAAGATCACTTTGTGTACGTGGGGTCTGGCTACAGTGGTTAAAGCGTTCGCTCATCATGCCGAAGACCCAGGTTTGATTCCCCACATGGGTACAATGTGTGAAGCCCATTTCTGGTGCCCCCCACCTTGATATTGCTGAAATATTGATAAAAGCTTCCTAAAACTTAACTCACTCACTCACTCACTCTGGCTACAGTATTGTCTAAATGGTACATCCCACAAGTGAAGTTAATTCGAATCATAACAAGGCTCAAGTGCATCCACACTTCAGTCGTTTTCCCCCTGTATTTTTAGATCCTTGTCTCCTTGTGGGCCTCAAGGCCACATGTTGAATCACTCTGTAACATTCTTGTCGGGGATGTCTGATAAGGGACTGGTCCAAGTCATCTTGTTTATCCCACAGGAATCTGTCTACACTTGTTATACTGGCTCAATCATCCTGCTGGCCATTCCTTGCTGCATTCCATGGCAAACTATAGATGTGGTCAGAAGCTGTTGCTAGTCTGTCTCACAGTCCCTGAACCATATTACTTTCCTACAACCTAGGTGGGCAGTGGGGTAGCCAAGTGGTTACAGCGTTCGCTCATCACGCCAAAGACCCAGGTTTGATTCCCCACATGGGTACAGTGGGTGAAGCCCATTTCTGGTGTCCCCAGCCGTGACATTGATGAAATATTGCTAAAAATGGCGTAAAACCAAACTCACTCACTCCTACAGCCTAGCCCTCTCTGCAATGCTAAAGCCCTAAATGAAGCAAGTCTACATTTCTCCAGGTTCAGGAATTTCTGGTCTCCTTGGGGCTCCTTTTCGATTTAAATGGGTTTATTTGTTACAATCAAACTTATATATATTCAGAGACTAAGCATTAGTCTGAAACTGTGGCATGGATCTCTAATCTTCCACTCTGCGTTCTTCCTGCACCTTGACTGTAGAGGATCTACATTAAATACGATTCTGGATTATACAACTGTTTAAATTGAAATAGCTGGCTTCCATAGTGTCACAGAAAGCAAATCTTGAGAAAAGGGAGGTGTATTGTGTAATGAAAGGTACCATAGACAATTTGTTGATCTCATGCACCAAATATTGTTCCTCATCGCCTTGTAATAAACTGACAGATTGTATTGTAGGTATATCAGAACCTGCTGCTGTCCCCCTGCTCTCTCTCTCCACCATGTTGTCATATCCCAATTGCATAGATCGATGCTCATGCTGTTCATCACTGGGTTGTCTGGTACAGACTAGATTTTTTACAGACTGCCGCCATGTAACTGGAATATTGTGGAGTGCAGCGGAAAACTAAACTCACTCACTCACCCAATAGGACACCGCAACTCTTTCACAGTAGGACACCTCTACCCTTTCTTCCATTAGGACCTCTCTATTCTTTTCTCCAAATAGGGCACCTATTTTTTTCTCTCCAAGTAGGGCACCTCTATTCTTACTCTCCAAGTAGGACACCTCTACTCTCTTCCAGTAGACAACTCTCTGTCCCAACAGGACACCTCTACTCTCTTTCCCAGTAGGAAACTTCTATTCCCTCTCAGTATCACACTTCTACTGTCCCAATAGGATGCCTGACGACAAATTGTTATATAATGTACTCCCTCCCTTATTAAACCCCATTATTTAGGGTTAACACTATTGATTAGACTAATGTAGTCTATGTAGTCTTTTATCTTTATCAAATATATTTTTCCATGTTTTCAAAGATAGTGATTATATTCTAATGCTCCTGTCACTAAATATAGCTAGACTTGCCTATTTTTATCATCTAGACAGGGGTTATTAAATTAAATGCCGATATTCCGCAGAACTGGCTATTGATTTGATGTCAGTAAAAAGCAACTTGAAGACAGATGTATTTTAGGATCTTCATGTTGCTTAACCAAAAGCAAGGTCAGCCATCAGTCTAAAAGTATGAAACTTGTGTGGAGTTGAAACAACCACAAACTAATTATGTATAGTCATAGTTTTTTATGAAATGTGTTTGAGTAGTTTGGACTCTACTCCATGGTGTTTATCCCAATAATTATTGCAAACAAACCAGGATTTCATAAGGATATCAGGGCGGTGGGGTAGCCTACTGGTTAAAGCGTTGGTTCGTCACGCCGAAGACCCGGGTTCGAATCCCCACATGGGTAAAAAGTGTGAAGTCCATTTCTGGTGTCCCCCGCCGTGATGTTGCTGGAATATTGCTAAAAGCGGTGTAAAACCACACTCAGTCAGTCAGTCATAAGGTTATCACATCAGATGGCTGTTGAGAAAATGAGGAATTAAAAGTTTTTCTTCAGGGTAGTATATAAAAAAACACATTTCATAATCATTATTGACAAAATATTTTCTACAAGGGCAAAATATCGAAACATATTTCAGTGCTGGTATGGATCCCTGTCTCTACATCGGCGGTGTGGTAGCCTAGTGGTTAAAGCATTCGCTGTTCACGGTGAAGACCTGGGTTCGATTCCCCACGTGTGTAGCCTGGTGATCCCTGCCGTTATATTGCTGGAATATTGCTAAAAGCAGCATGAAACTAAACCCACTAAAAAATAAGAAGAAAAGCAAAGGAAATCTTAAGCAAAGATGAGCAATGGTATAGCCTGAATGGAAAAGTGTTCTGTTAACGTGCCTAAAGCTCATTTTTTATTCCCACATGGGTACAATGTGTACATACAATATAAGGTAGTATAATGTTAGAGAGTACTTACTTTGAAACAAATACATATAAAGCTTTCTTTCTTTGAAACTTTTAAACCTGAAACATCAGCAGATAAAGTCATGTCTGATGGTTTTAACACATTACAGAATTAAGATATGAATACAGATTGTCTTCTTTCTGGAGATGATTGACCATTAAGTGTGGAGCCAATTGTTAAAGTATCCGTCTGCTCACAGGGTGTGGAGGCCAACTTGCAGTAGTGTTGTTTGTTTGACGGGAATCAGGAACTTGTAACACCTCTTATTGATCCACCTTCCCTGTAGGGAGGAAGCACAGACCTGTTCAAGATGTCTGGAGTTCCTCTCACACAATATTCGTTGAATTCTCTTCCTGTTTGGCATTTTGAAAACTTCTTGACTTATTTTAAAGGGTTGTTTTTTTCTGAAGGAACAACATGTGTACAGATCCTACAATTGTAATCGATTTTTCAGCTGAGTGTGTGAAGAAGAGAATTTCATATTTGCATAATCTTTGATTATCACTTCATTCCTGAATGATTTTTTCTCTGTATAAATCAATGCATGGCAAACAAATGTTCTTGTGGCAGTCTGTAAATAATCGAGGCAGGACCAGACAATCCAGTGATCAAAAGTATGAGCATCAGTCTACACAACTGGGAACCGATGACATGTGTCAACCAAGTCCCCTTAGTCACCTGTTATGACAAGCATGGGTTACTGACGACCAATTCTAGCCCGGATCTTTACTGGTCTACACTTGAAGTAGGCCTTTTAGATGGATACGAGTCATCAGGATCCTGTCCTGTCTTAACTGTTTAAACTGGAAAACTGTTTAAAGTGGCATCAAACCCAACTCACTCACTCACTCAGAATGTACATAACCATATTTGTGTGTTTCACCAAAGTTGTGAACATGCTCTATCTGCTTCCCTGTTTGGTTTTCTCTCTTCACCAAGCTGACAAGCAGTGATATATGGAACTATTCAAAATGGCTTTAAACCTAACTCACTCTTCTGCCATAAATTTGGGGATTGTAGGAGATGTCAAGATTAAACATTAACTTCAATAAGCAATCCATGATTGAATGGGAAGAGAAAAAGACTTCCATTTTTTCATGAGATTGATAAGATTGAAATTACTAAAATTGCAAAAGTCAATGTTATTTTATTAAACTCTCCAAACCAAGTGTAATTGATGCATTACTCGAATTGTTAATGCATTTCTCAACTTGTTTGAACATTTTACTCATTTTTACACAAACCCAAATTCATTAAAAACTTATGTCAGTACAAAAAATCTCAGATATCAGATTTTATGATTGATATCTTCGGTTGAATTTGATACAAACCGATTCATCGCAACAGCAATTAGATGTGTCAGTTATGTATTAACAAAACCAATGGCATTCATATCAGAGTGAGTGAACTTTAATGATAAATTCTTCTCACCAGAAATATACATGGGACACAACCCCTGTAGTCATAGAAACTAAAGATAATGGTGGAGCATCCTACATAGTGACTGAAGAGGAATAAAATCTCTGTTTATAAGCTGCACCTGTTTCAGTTCCTCACTACCCTGATTTTGAAAACACTTTGTTGATGATTTCGTTTTAGAAAAATAAACCCCAGATGTTACAATTTCCAAAAAGGAATTTTAGTTCCAATATATAGTTTCTATCACAACAGACTAATTGCTTGATGTGGTAGATTCTCAAATAATGTTATGAAACTTGCTGCTCTATTTACCACCAGACTATTGATCGATAATTGCATTGTCAGCAGAATAAGATGAGATTATTTTTTCTGACTGAATAAACATTTTTTCTGGAATAAATTATACAGTCTTTATGAAGAGCCATCAGAGCTGCTGTTGCGTCAAGACAATTTGTTATGTTATAGTTATTCTTATTGTTACGATGTCGTAATGAGGACACGATATTTATGTAATGACTGCACAAATGAGAAGAAACTACCTGGTATGACATATAAAAAATGTTATTCAATTAATTGACTTTACTTGTCATTCACATTTAGCTTCATTTCGATCAGAGGATGATGAATTATTGTCCACAAAGCATGAAATCCTGAATATAAAATTCCAATTTTGCTGTTGTGGCCCCTTAAACACTGGTTACGTTTCCATGATCCCGTATATTATAGTTGTTAAGGTGTCGTTCGTTCGGAACAAATTGGATACATGCCAATTTGCCATGGTTTTGCAGATGCAGAATGCATGTTTTGATGTTACCATGGTAATTGTATTCCGTTCATTCTCATCCTTGGCGAAGGTGTTTGGTTCAATATGCATTAAGACCAACCAGGCATTCAAGAACATGAATTCTGTTGCACAAACTGGTTAATCGATCTTATCAGGAAGACAGTTAGTGCTGACATTAAAGTTTGATAGGTACTTATCCTCCACAGAGGTTGGGACTTGCAAGAACGCATTAACAATTGAGAATCTTCTTCTGCGTTATTAAACTGATGTTCTTCAAAGTTAAACCAGAATAGTGACGTCATTGCCATTGTTGCTGCTTGTGGTTCTCAGCCAGGATTTCACTGACCATTCGGAAATTGTGTTTTGTGGAAATAATCTGATGCAGAATTATGGAGACGATATACATTAACCATACCATTGTTAAAGTTGGTGAAGTCTCTCAAATCTGTGGATTTCTTCGGGGCGGTTGGGTAGCCTAGAGGTTAAAGCGTTCGCTTGTCATGCCGAAAATCCGGGTTCGATTCCCCACATGGGCACAATGTGTGAAGCCCATTTGTGGTGTCCCCTGCCATGATGTTGCTGGAATATTGCTAAAGTGGCATAAATCCAAATTCACTCACTTACTCTTGATTTCTACAGCAGAATCAGCAGATTCTGATGTTTTCTAAAGAACAGTTGTGCTCCAGAAAAGTCTCAGCTTTATCAGATCTTGGACCTTTCATCTTATCAGAGTCGCAATGGATGTTTATGGATGGTTTTGTGGTTACTTCCCTGCCTGGTACTCGTCAGTAAAGGGATAGAACAAGGACTGGATGCCTTGGAGTCTACACTGTGTCGAAGTAGGGTATTTGTTTAAAAGTGTGAATAACTTGGTTTACCTATTCCTCAAAGTCATCAGACCCTGGATCTTTCTATTCTTATCAGAGGCACAAGGGAGGTTTATGGGTGGGACTTGTTACTTCCCTGCCTGGTACTCAGCAATAAAGGGAAAGAACAAGGACTGGATCCCTTAGAGTCTGTACTTTTTCGAATTAGGGTATCAATTTCAAAATGTGGCTTAACTTGGTTGATGAAGACTTTAGATTTATACTCATGATGTAAATCACTGGATTGTCTTGTCCACACTTCCTTTTTTACAAAGCCGCTATCCCTCAGGTAGAATAATGGTGAGCGTGGCATGGAGTAATGCAAACAAATGTTTCAAAATACTACTGCTAATACACTCAAACTTCATTTGGTAAACTCTGTATATATACACGGTATATTGATTATGTGCATATATGACACATGATATCTCGTCCAAGCTGTTCTATGTCAACACGCTCAGATGAGTTGTGCATTGATTACCAGTCCAGCAATAATATATCATCAGGTACCTCACATAACTGTTTCTCTCTACTGTGCATCTGAATATTGACCTGATGTTTAAAAAGTACAAAAATTTATTAAATACTTTGATGATCAGTCATCATTCAAAACAACATTGTCCATCAGTGTCAAGTTTGGCAGGTGGGTGGTTGGAGGTAAGTTGACAGGTTTGTGTGATACATCATGGTGTGGAATTTGTCAGCTTGGGATCAGGTGCTGCACTTGATCAGTGTGTGATCTGTTTATGACCTCATCAATAGGCTGTGGTAGTAAATTAAAGAGTGAGGTTTGCTTAATAAAACTTTCAAAGGATTTCAGTTGGGGGGGGATTCCAGGATTTTAAAAATGGGGGCTGTTAAAGGTACAGAGAGAGAGACGCACAACATGCCAACCCTGGGATTGACTTCATTGTGATTCAGATGTATGTTCTCTACACCATCAGTCTAGATAACGGTAAAACCATCTAGGGAACTGTTGCATCTACAAAGAAGGAAATGCTGTAAGGATTCCCATAATCTTTACCTGTATGTAACAACTGACTGCATTGTGTCATCAGGCTTCATAACTTAACTGATTGCATTTCATCATACTCAGACCGTGGATCTTTGATCATGATATCAATCACTAGTTTGTCTGGTTCAGAGTTGATTATTCTGTGACACCAGTCTCCCCGCTGGAATATTAAAGATTGTCGCGTTAAACAGGAAGACAAATTTACTAAGAAGCAGCTGCCGCTGTCTCACACACTCAGTCACCCCCATCACCTGGACATTGATTACAGACCAAACCCTCGGTGTGATGACCTGTAAGGCTTCTATAGATGATGAGAATAATACGGGTGACATGATGCAGGAGCCAGTTCATGTAACATTTGGCGATCCGTCTCAGAGTTGTTGTAGGCGAAATGGTCCGTGTGTGTTCGTGATGTCATGCAAGTTAACCTATATTGTTTTCAGTTGATCTGAACTGGGAGCCATCTGTGTACAGGATTGAGTGTATTGACAGAACAGTATGGTGCTCCATAAATCCATTCTTGACAAGTGACATCTAATTGATGCACAAGTATGCAGGATAAGTGTTTACCTGGCGGCGGGCCAGCGGACTGTAGATCAATACAAATGTTGTAACTTCTGTTGGTAGGTGAAGCTGATAAAAAGAGGTCAAGTCCGTTGTGTATTGGGTGTGTTATGGGTCTCTGTCCCGCCTTGATTGTCATGAAGCAGACTTGAATGAGGTCTTGTAGTTGTGACGTGTGACCTTGCAGATGAGGTGGCATCATTCCCTTCACCATGGGTAATGTTCATGCTATCAACCTCTGGATTTCCTGACTAGATCATGCTCATACTGTTGATCACTGGATTGTCTGGTTCAGACTCAAATATTTACAGACCACCACCATATAGCTGGAATATTGCTGAGTGCAAACTAAACTAACTAACTAACTCACTCACTCACTCACTCACTCAAGGTCAATACCTGTGACATTGAAGACAATGATGTCAAACAACATTCACATCACCACAAAAAATAGTTAAGGATCATGAATATTTTGGCCATTTGTTTTAGTCCTGAAGACTGAGCATCCATATTCCTAAAATTCCCCAATTTATTTATGATCTGTAACAGCTTGTTTTTTTCAGTACATTTGAGGCTGAATATTTAATAATATATTGATAAAGTTCAATAAATAGGCAATCTTCACATTTGTCTGGAGGCTTCATATGTATGCATGTGAGTTTAAACATAGGACCATCAATGACTCTATCTTAGTCTTTATTTGCTCAGAAGTAAATGATTGTTAAGAGGGAATAATTTTCACTTCACATCTACCCAATTGCAAATTTTATTTTACATTTTTTAAAAACCCTTTTATGTTCATAGTTTTCATGTGAATACTGATGCAATAGAGATGGTGTTTTGTTGAAGTCTACGCGTAATATAAACTGATGTAAATCTACGTGATGCAATCGTGATTTGCCAACAGCAGTAAAGTACACAGGAATGAAGTAATTGAATAGTTCATGCCCAGTTTACTGAGGAGGCTAAACAAATATACACCTGCTCGTCAACTGTCTTTTGTGTAGGACATGCTGACATTGAATCGTCTTGTGGGTGGCCTAGGGGTTACAGCGGTTGTTTATGATGAAGGCCTCGGTTCAGTTCCTACATGGGTACTGCATGTGAACCTGATTTTTCATGTTCTGTTTTGAAGTAGCTTGAATTATACTTCAACAGATTAATGCTTGTTACATCCATATTACCCACCTATTTGAAGCAATAAACATAGCCACATCAGAGTATTTTAATATAAAAAAAATATTATTTCAATATTTTATATTTTAATGGAACCGTCTCATATAATGATAAGATGGTTTTGATGTTCCAGTGCATAATGGTTTGTCCCTATTAAACTACAAATCCATTCAATAAACTGCTGTGTTATAGTCTCTTTCTTTCTTATCACAACATGTCTGCTCATATTATGGACAATATTGCTAATAATAACATTGGGTGACTTTTGACTGAATAGCTTGACATCATAATGTCATCTTTTAATTCTGGAAAAATCACTCAAGAGAAAAAAATTATCACTTCCTTTCATTGCATTGTGGGTGTTGTCAAGTGGGCGGCCATTATGACCAGTATTTACTGGTATAGAATGGGCCATAACTCACCTGAAACACCATCAAACTTCTCAGGTTGTGTGACTAAAATGGAATCAAAGTTGTAAGGATGAATAAATATAACGTGGACTGGCCGTGATATTTTTGTTCCTATCAAAGTTTTTCAAAGACAAGTGATAGGACGTTGACATGATGTTTTATAACCCAGGCAAGCTAAACCCTACAATGCAGATAAGGCAGCCTCTGTCTACAGTGGCGCTCTGGAGGTACTCCTTTTACAATTATGGTTTACAGTTTCACACTTACGATTTTGTTTATCAGGTGTCTGCCGAACTTTAAAATTGAAAATTCAGAAGACAAATCAGAACGAATGGGTGGTTGCTTTTGCTGCCAACTGTTCTCCCCTGAACAATAAATATAAGGGATTTTCTAAAACATAAATCTTTCAAAGATGAATCATTTTTCATGTCATGTAGCTTAAAATATTTATGAGTACCCAATCCAGGTCAAGATTATTACTTTTTATGACCTACTAAACCAAATCAAACTTTAACATGAAATAAAATTTAAAATAATAAATTGTTGTCTTTTCTTACATTTTTGGACCTACTGATCATGTTCCACAAACACAAAACATCTGGCCTTATTATCTCATGGCAACCTTTTCACTTTTGAAACATAAAGTAACAAAGATGGCAGACACTTGTGACGTCTGCCAGAGTAGTCTAGACTTCAGCCAAAGTCTGAAACCTTGGTTGTGTAAACCTTCATGTTATCTAAGTTAATGAAAGTCTCTATGTTAATTCGGAAGTCTACTGGAAATATGTCAAGTGACAATTTCAGACTGATTGAATCAAATGATTTTGGCACCTCCATTGTGTTGAAGCAGCTGCATCCACAGTATTGTGC
>VKKT01003371.1:33439-46660 GCA_008038995.1 Haliotis laevigata | reverse complement strand
TCAAGGTTGTTTATACTAGAAATCCAATTAAACATATTCCTAAAATTCTGAATAATTTCTGGACTGAACTAAAGTCAACCTTTGATCCTGCTGTATTTTATATACAATAAGAAGACATATGTATGAAAACATGACTGATTTTAAAAGTAATATCAATATTTCAGTAATTCACCCATGTTCAAACAAAAATTCATGAACACAATGAAATAAAAAATCATGAAAACCAATATGCTGTACCGTGTTCCTAAATATGAAGACATGTCTATTAAAATCAGACTGACTTTAAGAGTAATATGAATATTTCAGTAATTCAAATGATTCAGTAAATATGTATAATTTTGTTTCTTAAATTTCAGGAATTATGTAATTATTTCCTGTTACATATACGCGTTTCCGTGTTATGTCACTCACTGATTTCCTATCGATTGATCGGTGTTTATTCCAAATTTGGACCAGTGAAGATCCGGGTTAGAATCTACAGTAACCCATACTTGTAAAGAGGCGAAGGGATCGGGATCGGGTGGTCAGGCTCGCTGACTTGGTTAACACATGTCATCGTATGCCAATTGCGAGTGTCGATGCTGAAGCTGTTGATCACTAGATTGCCTGGTCCAGATTCGATTATTCACAGACCCCCGCCATATAGCTGGAATATTGCTTACTGCGACGTAAAACTAAACTCACTCACTCACTCACTTAATCCTAATTTGACACGACTAGGAGTAAATGACTTTTGTTAATAAAGAGTACCGTCTCCATTAAACACCGATGGCTGTGTTCTTGAGTCCGCAAACAGTCTTGAATGCCAAGGCATCCAGCCTTTTTCAGATCGATATGGAAAAGAATGATGTATGCATATAACACATGAGTCAGGTCGCTCACATATTGCAGAACCAGCCACCTAGAAACGGCCAATACAGTGTCGACAATGATAAGGGAAGGTGGCTTAAAATCCAGCGCAGATAGATATATTTTTCCAGAGCACCAATCGACTTGCTGCCACGCACAACACTCGTACAGTTTAAATTGCCAAATAACATTCTCCCCTTCAAGAGAAGAAATTTAATCGCAATGAAAACCTTCTTCGATTTGTAATAAACCATTATCTAGGTAACCAAATCATAAAAGTTGAAGGACTCATTTTCATATCATAATCAACAAGAATATATCTGCCAAAAGCAGGGTAGATGGTACGGTTCCTCTCCCGTTGAACAACTGTCTGCACTTGTGGTAGAATGAGTGAGTGAGTTTATTTTTACGCCGCACTCAGCAATAGTGCAGCGGTCTGTAAATAATCGAGTTTTGACCAGACAATCCAGGGATCAACAGCATGAACATCGATCTACGCAAATGGGATACGACGACATGTGTCAACCCAGTCAGCGAGCCTGACCACCCGATCCCGTTAGTCGCCTCGTTCTAACCCGGAACTTCACGGGTCACACTAATAGTAGCTCTACTGTGTGTTAAAATTTTCGATAGCATATTAGTTGCTCAGTTGTATTCGTATCGTAGTCAAAATCAGGGAGTACGGTTTTTAGTAAACAGGGAATGAATTAAACCGGCATTATTCATATTTTTTCCATGCCTACGTTGATTAAACATTTTGTGAAATATATGTAAATGTTTGTATATTACTATATGAATTTCAAGTTTACCGTGGTTTACGTTCTTAATGTTCGTTTCTCTTTAGGTACGTTGACCCAAAGCGTTGTACGAAAGGTATTGATCAGTTTCGTTGTGAGTGAGTATGGTTTTATTCCGCTTTTAGCAGTATTCCAGCAATATCACGGCGGGGACTAAAATCTAAACGAGGGCAACAGAAGAAATGGGCTTCACACTCTGTAACCTGGGTCTTCAGCGTGATAAGGCTACCCCACCCAGCTTCGTTGCGACACACTATACAACTACATGTACCTGACACTAAGAACGTAACACGTATGATGGGATACGGTAATTCGTATGATGAGCTTGAATCGTAGCTGGGGAGTGATACAAAAGCCATTTATGTATTGTCAGTACATGGAGTCTCAATACACAACACCAGTTCATGTAACCTAGACTAAGGCTTAGTCTCTGAATATATATAATTTTGATAGTAACAAACAAGCCCATTTATATTGAAAAGGAGCCCTAGGCTGTGGAAATCTAGACTTGCTTTATTTAGGGCTTTAGCACTGCAGAGAAGGCTTGACAGTGGGGAAAATAATGTGATTCAGGGACTGTAAGACAGACTGTAACCCTGAAACTGTGGTTATGTATTTTAAGGTTCAACCAAGTCAGCCATTTTCTCCCACTCTTTCAGCAGCATTGTAACTGACCATTGCAGGCAGTCGTCGGTGATCCGAAAATATTAACAGCCGAGTCACACCAACTGCAGTGACAAACCCTGGTGCAGATTAATCTTACGTATCCGAAAAGCTTGCAAATCGTCCTGATCCGAAATTATACGTTGTGAGAGAAGCGACGAAGTTAACACACAAACCAGCGGCGTTGTATTATTTAGCCACCTGACGCGGCAAATAAGTCGTTGTAAGCAAAGAGCTGAGTTTCTGGTGAACGTACGCGCGTAAGGAACTGGCTCATCAATGAGAGTGTTAACGTGTATCCTGAGCGGCTTACACGTCAGGTCGTCAGGTAAGCCTGAAATGAAAATTTGCTGGCTTTGATATACATACGCAATCGCTACGGCCACTCCAAACGTTAAATTCGGATCCCTCCACCAGGCCCCGTGATTAATCTCTAATGTCGGATCCGCAAGGAAATCTCGGATCGGAAGACGCTCATTTACAAGTTGACGCTATGGAAAACTTTTGTGGCAGCATATGTCCATCATGGGGCCAGTGAGTTGCAAACAGCAAGCATCGGATCGGATCGTACGTGTGCTCCGATATTAATGACGGTCGCATTCAGTTCGCAAACATTTTTCATGAATTGTGAAACATTCAGTTCCAGCCATATGGCGACGGTCCGGATTATACAAACCAGTGATAAACAGCATGAGCATCGATCTACGCAATTTACGCAACCTAGTCAATGAACCTGACCATCTGATCCCGTTATTCTTACGACAAGCATTGGCTGCTGAAGACCAATTCTAACCCGGATCTCACTGGTCTGAACGATTAAGTGTGGATTTGATTGATATACTGTATTTGAAATGTTCACGTGGCGTATGTATCGACAACACAATGAGAGTAATGGCCATTTATGTATGAGTCTAATGTTTCAGATGTCCATCTGAGTTGAGAATGATGATATACAGGCAACGGAGAAAAAGACCAGTTTCTACCTTTGCCAAACTAAGCTGGAGTTATATGTAGTTATATATCTTGACTGAGGAGTCTATGAAAATTTGTCTGGCTGATATGTTGCCTGAATGAGGTGTGCGTTCCTTGACTCACTGTAATATCGTGTTTAGCAGGGGCGGAGGGGGTAGCCTAGTGGTTAAAGCGTTCACTCTTCACGCGGAGGACCGGGTTCGATTTCCCACATAATAGTCTGAACTCTAAACAACTGTTTACTTAGATAAGTAATATCAGATATGAGTCAGCAATACTTTCTTGTGTCTGTACTGGTACAGTTAGATAAGTTGTATTTAGACTAAATGTCTAATTCACTTCTTGGAAATATAGTTTTGCTTGTGTAGTGACACTAAATAAAACAGTATGAAACTGACACCAGGAAAGGAACTAACAGTGGGATGGATACCGTAAACCAAGCTAAAATTGAATCCTACTTGGGTCGTAAAACAAACAAAAATATATTTTCATGGAGTCTCAATGCACAAAACAAGGTCAATTACCCTGAAAATATAGTAATAGTTTGTTGGTCAAAGGGTTTGAGATTCAACATAGTCAGTCAACCAACAATTCCACTCATATTCAATGAACAGCATTGACCATGCAGGCAGGCGGCTGTGATCCGAAAATGTGAACAGCCGAGGCCCAACAACCGCAGTAACAAACCCAAGCGCGGATTAATCTTCACGTATCCGAAAGGCTTGCAAAACTTCCCGATCCGAAATGACACGTCGTGCGAGAAGTGACGCGCATCTCACGTTGTCTACAGAATATCGCGAACCAGCTATAGACCTTTGTATTGTACAACAAAAGTCCGCTGGACGTAGCCAGGTTATTTATTTGTTGCAAGCAAGGGATGAAACAACTGACACGACTGTGAAGTTCTAGTGTTTTATTGTGAGCGACATACGGTGCACATCCTATCAGGTGAGTCTGACGTGTAAATGTCCTGGCTTGTTTAACCATGGTACGCAATCGGTCACAGTCAGTCCAAACGTTAAATTCGGATCCCTCCACCAGGCCCGTGATTAACCTCTAATGTCGGATCCGCAAGGAAAAGCGCGGATCGGAAGAGGCAAAGTAACACGTTAGAGAGCTGGAAACATTTTGTGGCAGAATAAGTCCGTCGTCGGGCGCACAAGGTGATCATAGCAAGCTTCGGATCGGATGTTATGCCTGCTTTCGATGAGAGACAGAGAATACGGACACGCAACAATTACCTCGCGGACAGCATTATCCGAGAGACAGTGGTGAAGATATCTAGTATCTAATTCAGCAATATCACCACTCACACAGTGTGTTATGTTGGGGGTCCTGCAGTTATTATCCCAAGCACACACATGATTACTATTTGCACTGGTATTCTAAATGACGGTCTTAATAAGTTAACAAACAATTTACTACTTACATACACAACAGAATAAATACAATGCTTAAAGCCCTGGAAGTCTAGATTTCCCAAGGTTCAGGATCTCCCAACTCACTGGGGCTCCTTTTCAATATAAATACGTTTTTAATTTGTTACTATCAAAATTATATATATTCAGGGACTACGTGTTTTCTCTCTATTACACCACCTGTCACCCATATAATGTGGGCCCTGCATTTACGAAGGTCCCAAGCATTCTCAAGTTTGAGACTTGCTCGTTAAGTTAACAAGCATTCTTGACGAATTTAAAACTTTAACATCCCGCTACATGTATAATGGCGACGGTCAGGACCATGCAAGCAAGTGATCAACATCATGAGAATCGATCTACGCAATTGGGATACGATGACATGTGTCAACGAGGTCATCGAGCCTGACCACCCGATCCCGTTAGTCGATTCTTACGACAAACATGGGTAACTTAAACACAGTTCAGTAATCCTGAAACTGTACAAATAATTCTGGGTCAAACGTAGTCGACCAGTGTTTATTTAGTAAACAACCTTATTAGAGACATGTTCAGGAGCACTATAGCTTATATGCAGGCCGATGGCTGTGATCCGAAAATATGAACAGTCGAGTTACAACAACCACAGTGACAAACCATGGCGCAGATTAATCTTCACCTATCCGAAAAGCTTGCAAAATGTCCCGATCCGAAATCATAAGTCATGACTCAACAACGTTAATCGGACGACCAGTCATTTGTACGAATAGGTCCGCTCGATGCGATCAGTGCATTTTGATGTTTAGTTGTTTCTCAATGGGATCAGCGTGAGTTCCTGTAAAGAACTGACTCAAATGGTCAATGTGTAATTATTACGTGTAATGTGAGCGTAACATACATACGGTGCGCAGCGAGTTAGGTAGTCTTAAAGTGAAACATTCTAGTTCCTTCCAAACGTTAAATTCGGATCCCTCCACCAGGTCCCGAAATTCATCATTGATGACGGATCCGCAAGGAAAACGCTGATCAGAAGAAACACTGTGGAGCTGGACCGTTCAGTAACAGTATTTGTCCGACAAGAGGCCAACACGGATCGGATCGTACGCTTGCTTGCAAGGGATACGCGGGAGAACATGGAAATACTTACTGCACGTATCTCACTGACAGTATAGCAGAGAAGAGAAGACTATCATTTGATACTATCGAGAACCGAATCCCTAAGATTATTTATCTCTTATCACTTTATGTTCACCAAGTACGCACGCTCTTCATCCTTACCACTCCAGTTAGTAGTTCTTGACATTGTCTTCTCTACTGCGCTTGTATCTCTCAACTCACACACCCAAGTGTCCTAGTACCAGGTACCTGATAAGCTTAAAATTCATTCCTCAGCACGTTTGGTGGACTCGAGTCCACGAGTAAAAAGATTTGTCTACATGAGGATTAAAGATCATAATGAGTCGATCGGCGAAGCGTTGTTGGCTTGCATGTTGATATGTTGGAATCGTTGACCTGTATGCACCAAGAACTAATTTATTAGAGTTAATTAGCATTACGTTCTTCTTGTCTTAATACGGATGCATTCATTTGTCAGAACCAATGTTTGTTAACTTTCACTTCACGACATAGGGATAATGGCTTGGGTAGTGACACCATCTAAAACAATGTAAAAGTGATACTAAGTATATGATGTTATGATGGCATAATGTACCAATCGTGTAGTGTGACGTATTTGGGGCGTCAACCAAAAGCCGTCATACAAAAATGACTTCATGTATTTTTCAGTACTAAATCAGCTAAATTACACATAACATTTTAATAACCCTGAAGCTGTAAAATTAATTCTTGGTCAAAGGGGCAATTCAAGGCAGTCGACTTGTTTTTACTATGCAACAGTACTTTTCCAGATATTTTCAACAGCACCGTACAGGCCAATGGCTGTGATCTGAAAATATGATCAGACGAGTCGCAACTGCAGTGACAAACCCAAGAGTGGATTAATCTTCACGTGTCCCAAACGCTTGCAAATCGTCCCGATCCGAAATCATAGGTCATGAGAGACGGGACGCTTCGTTCATCGGTCAACGAAATATCTGTAACCAGCTGTCACTGATTGTTAGTTAATTCAGTGTAATTTATTTGCTGCTTGCAAGGGATGAGCGAGAGTTCCTGTTGAACATTATTGCGAAAACAACTCACAAGACGGTGTGGCCTGCTTATGTTTTGTTGTGAGCGACACACGGCGCGCAACGTATCAGGTGAATTTGACGTGTAACTATGCTGTGCAGTCGGTCACAATCGGTCCAAACGTTAAATTCGGATCCCTCCATCACGCCCCGTGTTTAATCTCTAATGTCGGATCCGCAAGGAAAATGTCGGATCGGAAAAGGCGCAGTAACACGGTGTAAGTTGGAAACATTTTGTGGCAGCATATTCATAATCGGGCGATAGACATTGCCTATATCAAGCATCGGATCGGATCGTATGTGTGTGCACAGGATGCGAGAGAGCACACTGACATAGCACATGACACATATCCTATGGACAGAATTGGTTAATGTTGTAAACATAACTCGTTTGCATAAATATTGTGAACAATCCCTATGATCATCTATCTACTAAAACTAATAATTAAAAGTTGGGATTTACTCAAGAATTCAGAATGTTTGATTCAAAGTTCGATTTAGCAGGGACATAATGGCTAAGATTTGGTGTTTGAAATTTACTGTACGGATCCTGAAGCCGGATTTCAGGATAAATGAAAGTAGTATGTATTTCGTTGCTTGTAAATATATCCATCGTCACCAACTGATGTTATTCTGGGGCAAGCTGGAAGGATTATTTTCATATTGGCGCTTGAACATCAGAACTACTTCAAATTAATAACTATATTCCTGTTTGATTCCAACGGTACTTGATATCACCGAAGCACTAGTATATTGTTTTGCAGGGAATTTTGTTTATTTAATTATCTTTAACTTTTAAAGAATTAAACCTCTTTATACAACTAAAAGAAAGAGAAACAAATAATTGTTAAACACATGTATTACATGTTTATTACCAGCTGTTCACCTTACATTTCCAAATGTTTGTTTCTAAATTGAGTTTAAGAATCACAAATGGGATTTGAGCTACATTAAAATCCCAAAGCAGATTCTCAAAAAGGACTTAAAATATTTCTCAAAATGAACATTCGTGTAACCTTTTTGCCCACATGACATGAATTTACCATGGATACGCTGAAAAAGATATGACTGACCCCAGAAACGTCACATTAATATATCCCCAGAGAAGTAACATGTGAGCCTAATGATAAAGTTGATTAGTTATACTTAAATGTATTGTTTTGAAACTCGCAGCGATTTATAATGGTATTTCTTAAAAATGCTGGAAAGTGCACGTACAGTCTTAAGAACAAGCCTGCAAGATCTTCAGAAATACGCTCAATTGAACCAATGAGAGCCGTTATGTAATCACACACACGTGTGTGTATTTGAATCTCTCACCCTTCATGGCATTATCTTTCATTAAAAACTTCATATTAGGCAAAACAATTCTATCAACTATGCTTTTTATACTTTCAAGATGACGGTATAAATTATACTTTTTTTAATGATTTTTAAAACAATCAGATAATGCCATAAACGATTAAAGTACTCGGGATTATTTTTATCAAAGAAACGCAATCATTACGCGCGTTCTGATTAGTTTGTCGAATTTTGCACATAGCAAGCAACGAGAGGGGAGCTAGTCTTCATGGAGATTACGGAAAGGTGCGAGTGAGGGCGAATGTTAAGTAAGTATCGTTCGGTTGGCGAAGTTTCCGTATATCTAGGGTGCGTATAAACGAGGCTACACTATTTGTTATTTAACACGCCAATAGAGAGTCTATGAGAATTTGACTTTCTACCAGATTTGTTGGGGAACGTATAAGAATAAATGAGGTATCCAGGTCACATTCAGCAATATCACCCAATCACTCACTCACTATAAAGGGACCCGTGAAGATCCGGGATAGAAAAGGTCTTCAGCAACCCATGTGCTTGCCATAAAAGGCGACTATGATGGTCGTAAGAGGCGACTAACGGGATCGGGTGGTCAGTTTCGCTGACTTGGTTGACACATGTCATCGTATCCCACTTACTTAGATCTAACGTAAAACTAAACTCACTCACTCACTATAAAGGACACCCTATATTATTTGGCTCCTCTGGGTTACACAGGTTCTAAGCAGACAAGATTAATATTGCTCTGGTATTGATGACGGTGATGTTAAACATCGAAGTTAACAAACATTCTTCATGAATGGTGAAACATTACATTTAGTGTTTGTTTGTTTGTTTGTTGAACGTCACACTCAGCAATTTTCAAATTATGTGACGTCGGTCTGTAAATAAGTCATTCGTTGATGTCAGCAAGCCTGAAAACCCGGTCCCGTTAGTCGCCTCTTACGGCAAGCATGGGTTACTGAAGGCCAATGTTCTAACCCAGACCCTCACAGGTATCCCTAATGAGCACGATTATATATGGTTTCCGTCGGTGATGGTGTTTTCTTAAGTCACCTGCAAAATATTTGCAACCAATGTGTGGCATCACATGAATATAACTTTCAGGTATATTTTCCATATTTCATGAATGTTCTCGTTTAGGATGCTGAAGCCAATGTATATATGAATACTTCGCGGACCCTTTTTAGATATTTAAAACGGTTGAACTAATACCAACTTTATAATGGACAATATAGTTGTGCACATGAAGTGAGTGAGTGAGTTAAGATTTAACGTCACATCGGCAATATTTGTGCACATGAAAAATTTAATGCTTGAGATGATTTATCATGAAGTTAGCAATATACATAGGTATAGACAGCCAATAAAATGGGTCCTTTTCTTCAATGTAATAATACAGACATTCAGAATGAATGAATGAATGAATGAATGGAGATATCGAAAGTCAAAGGCATTTCCCCAGAAGATTTGAAACATTCAATGCATACAGTGAATACAAATACATGCACTTTCAGTTCCTATAGCCATCTGCGAGTTGGAGTCGCAGACAATTTTCATCTAGAAGGCTTAGAAACCATTACTGAGGAAGAGGTACGTGCAATCAAGAACAAAAACGAGTCAGAATCCTGAAGTATCTGGTAAACTGGATTCATACCCTGGTTTGTACCAGTGTGTAAGTGTTATGTAGACATCTTAGAATAAACATACGAACACCATAATGACCTGGCAGACCCTGCCTCATTCACCGGGGCCACTATAATGGAACACAAGCCCAATTTCTAATCTCTGGACTACCCAAAGAACGCCCGTTTCAGTGTCTTGTATTAATTTTCACATTTTTGAAAACACACACAGCATTCGGCTGTTGTCTTCGCTGGCATGCTTGTCTCTAAGGCACTGGTCCCATCTGGTCCCATCTAACGAGCAAAAAAGTTACTTACGGGTCCAATCCGGCCCCATACCCCCTTGAGGTGAAATTGTACATTAGTACTTTTTACGTTCACGTGAGAAATTCAATGGAATAGAAGAACTGAATGGTATAAAATCGTCTCATCCAAAAACATGAGTTACACACTCGCATGTCCTTCAATATTCCACATGTTGTGAGGCACCAAGAAAATACCAAGGACCTAAAGTATGTATGTTTTAATTAGCATGGAAATGCTAATTCTCACCAGTAAAGTAAACGTACAATCTGTTTGGACTCAAACATGAATCTGAATCAATTGTAAGTGAAATTATTGACACCAACAACTTTTAACCATAGGTCAAAATATACCTCCACCAAATGCTTAAATTCAGCTACAATAAATACTGAATGAACCTTTCAACAATTAAACATATTTACGTATTTTATTCCTTTTATATTAAACCAAGTGTAACTAACCTGTAATTCACCAAAGTCACAATCCTCCATTCATGACCTTCCAACCACCTTGCCAGGTTGGGAGAAAGACAGCAAGAGAACAAACTTCACACTTTTAAAATGCAACTAAATTCAATATCCAGTCAAGATGCTGCACATCTTCAGCCAATAAAAACAAGACAAGACAGCAGACCTGACCATTAAGACTTGGCTACTTTACATAGGAACTACTTTTGTCCCATGACCCAGTGGTGACTATGAGTAAATCATGGACTTGTGAAAATGTAAACCTTTTCAATGACAATTGTATTATTGCTTAAGGTGTTATTAATTGATTCCAAACAGGAACATAAGACAAGACATATTAAATTATAGATTGCTTTTCCAGAACATTTGACAATTTGTATATTTTGTACTTGTTACACACTTGTATTTGTTACACACTTGTTTTGTACTTGTTACATACACCCTGTTTCAAAATGTGTATACACTAAACGCAAAAAGAAACGTTACCCTCCTGCCTTAGTGACGGAGGTACCAATCTTCAGCTGGCGTTGTGATGCGTGGACGTCCACTTCTTGGTCTGTCTACGGTGACAATAGTCTGTCTGTAGCCCTAAATAAGTCTTATTACCGTGATACGGTGGCATCCGAGGGCGTTGTCAACAGCATTGTATGTCGACACCATCTGCACCATCCCAATGGCTCTTTCTCTCCCTTCAGCTGTTAATCGTCGCATATTTCTCGTACTTGTGTATCAGATCATGTCTTCTAGGCTCTCTTTACACCCTATAGAATCATTCCACATGTGTAATGGATGCAAGTACTGTTTGAATATTGCTGCGTTTTGGCGATTGATATTGCTATGTGTAAACAGAAAATGGAAAAGTGTTACTTTGCAAGCAAAAATATTAACAAAGATAATGTTAGATGTTCCTAAACGTTTTTTCACAATACCATAGACGCGTTTTACTTGTTTTCACTGATGCAAATCAGCAGAAAATGTTTTAAAGACTGAAATCACAGGAATGATTATTTTACAATTTTTAAACACTCTACAACAGTTGTTTCTTGTTATAGAAGTTGAAAAATCGTGACTTTAAATGGTTTATCGTCGTCCCAAAGCAGAATTTTATTTCAACCTTTCTTTTGGACATCAAAATCACTATTATTGGTTTATTTCGGCATGGACGAATATCGGACAATTTAACTCCTCTGAAAAATATGCATTTCACCTAAATATGAATGCAATTGGGAAGTTTATTTTCTTGATATGGATAAAGCTGTGTTGTTAAGCTTTCTTGTAAACTAAAACCTTCTAACACATCTTTGATAGTTTTGAAGTAATTCATAAAGGTAGTAGTGTAACGTTTCTATTGGTGTCTAGTGTACATGTATGTCCAGATTTTGTTGAAAGTCTTATCCGGGAGATCATACAATGCTTGTATTCATGGAAACTACATTTGATGAAACACTTAATGTCAATGACTTTCAGCTCCAGCAGCAAAATGCACAGACGCTGGAGGACAATACAAGAATGGCGGTGAATGTGACTCAAGCAAAACTCCGGCCGTATGTAATTGTACCGGCGGATACACAGGGGACACATGTGGGACTGGTAGGTGACATGTTACTACACCTGTAAACATTCAGTCATCAATCAAGTATGGTTGTAAACATTTTCATTTCAAAATGTCAAAAGTATTGATTTTTCCGCACAAATGTGTACCTTGTTACAAACGCAATGTTCCAAGTATTGTATTGTGAATCATAGTTGCATTTATGTCTAGGATGATCTTAGAATCTTATAATATAGCATCATACCACACGCTATACTCTACCGTGAAACCGATGAAACCTTCATTCTGATTTGTCTGGCAGGTAATTTCACTTGCATTTATACATCGATCTAAATATGGTACTTGCTTGGATAACACACCAGTTGCCGATAGCCCATTAGAATTATATACGATCACTGTCAGATAAACTGCTTAACATACGTGATTAAAGCTATTTCAGAACACATACTTCAGTAAAACACTCACTAACTACTGTGCCAGGGACGCACAAAACTGACATGATTTTCATATTTTGTTTGTGCTTTGGCACCTCATCTTTAGCTACAAATCGTGGTACTGACTCATACTTCAGGGTAAATTTGTTTACAAACATGTATAACTGTTACTAGGGAGTCACTCCAAGCCAACTGGTACAACATCGAAATAAACCTCTGTTGCCTTACTGTTCCGTCAGGTCTTCAAAAAGACAGTATTTAGCAAAACGCAGGTAGATTCGTTGACAAAGAGGTCATTGAACAGCCTTAATCAGTGAATAGTATGGGCCGTGCAGATCCTGTTAAGAATTGGTCTTGAGCAACCTATGATTGTCGGAAGAGGTCACTACCGGGATCGGGTGATCTTTCTCTCTGAGTTTATATCTCAGTAGCGTAGATCGATGTTCATGCTGTTGATGACTGGTGCGTCTGGTCCAGACTCGATTATTTACAGATAGCTGGAATATTGCTGAGTGAGACGTTAAGCAACAAATGAAGAAAGAAGAGTTTGACCTTGTGCGTCCGTTGTTATATGTAAAGAAAACCGGATTTTACAAATGGAATGGATTGTTATTATGCTAAATGACTGCATAAAAGTATAGTATGACCAGAAATTA
>VKKT01003370.1:49492-64085 GCA_008038995.1 Haliotis laevigata | reverse complement strand
CTATCGATAGTTTAGTAATTGACTTCCGTTGATAGATGCGCAGCGCAAAATACAGGAAGTACTAGATTCGTTCACTTAGAGACTTGCACTTCATTGAGTTTGTTTTTCTGTTTACTTGATCTGGGTTTCAAGTTTCTTGTCAGTTATTGAAAGAGACTGAAACTTTTTCAGCTTGTTTGAATTCCATGTAAATTATGCATTCATTCATGAAATGACTTCAAATGATACAATTCAAGGAGGAACAAAATATTGTAATAGAATTGCAATAGTATGTTGCAATAGACTATCGCTATCGCTGTAGTTGTTTCCCCCTCAATAGTCACCCCTAGTAAATGGTATGCGTATCTCCTCTTGTTGTTTATCAGGTGAAGACTTCACACCAGTCGTGGTACAGCTGATTCAGAAGGCGGAGTTTCTCGACTATGCTGCCATACGGTGTGATATGTTCAGAGTGAGTAAAGAAAGTAAATTGTGCCTTAAAACAAGAGCCTAAATCTGATAGGAACGTTGTCAATTGTCCACGTGATCGTCTGCAGCCACATATACTGGACAAAATAAGATAGGGATATTTGTATTTTTATGATTGATCTTTTATCAGTGCGTCACTGAATAAATAGATCATTATTCATAATTTCAAAATTTACACATATCCCTGACTATATTTGTCCAGTATATTTTACTATTAAGTCTGGGAGTGCCATACATCAACATACTTTTGTTTTGCATTGTTGCTATACCAGAACGATTACCGGAAAGAGGGAGGGTAGTGCTTGAAATTAAAATTATGAGTTCTGTCAGTGGCTTCCAATCTATAGATACTCCGTTAGAGGGAAGATCTGCCAGGGAAACAGTGTTGGGAGAATCGGTTTGGTGTAACGCCCCTTTAATCAGTATTTCAGCTCCATCTCGATGTGCTGTGTTAACTTTGGAGGAACCGTGGGGGGTTTAATGTTTGGGAGTGAGTTTAGGTTTATGCCGCTTGTAGCAATAGCGGGGGACACCAGAAATGGGTTTCACACATTGTACCCATCTAGGGAATCGAACCCGGGCCTTCGGCGTGACGAGCGAATGCTTAACCACGAGGCTACTCCTCCGCCCCCTGAAGATACTGAAACATTGTCTTAATTTGCAAACAGTGCTTTTACACCTAGATAACTGTAATTAAAATTACTAAAACTATTTAATAGACTCAGATGCATACAGACACATACATATATATGCTGTGCAAAATGCTTATATACGTCGTGTAGCTTGAATATTGTTACTGCGGCGTAAAATGCTATTCACTCACTTACTGGTGTTGTAGGTAGCCAGTGGCGACGAACAGTCCGGAACAATATACGTCGATGACATCCCAGATGCGAATCCCATCAGACTCTACGAGAGCAGTTTGCAGTGGTCATCACGCTACAAGCTAAGTCCTGGACGCTACATCGTCATCCCGTCCACCTACCACAGCGGCGTCGAGAGAGAGTTCCTTATTCGGGTGTACACCCCGTGTCCTTTGTACAACTGCGGGTAATGATATTCATTAACGCTGATATTCATATCTAAGAGTATTGAGTGTGTTATTTCTTAATTATATTACGATGAATTCCTGGGACCGTTACTTATCTTCCTTCCGGGATAGAATTGGTCTACAGTAACCCATACTTGTCGAAAGTGGTGACTAACGGGATCGGGCTCTCTGACTTGGTTAACACATATCATCGTATCGGAGTCGTATCGATGCTCATGATTTTACAGTACTTTGAGATGTATATAGTATTCGCGTGAACTAATCGGGGAACACATGAAACAAATATAAATTACTTGTAAGATGTCAGGGTCCGATATGTTTCCTGGTTGCGTTTGGATGTCTAACTTAGCATTGACTACACACTAACTTTTTCAAATACCATTGAAATTCTAGGTCGGCGTTACCATTTATAATCTAATAATACCTGCCTGATAATAAAGAAATTAATGTTAGTTCCACTTGTATGAAATGTTTGTCTCAAGTTAATTCATCGAACCCAAATTTCACTGAACCTTTACAAAAACCTAATTGACTCGCTACCATCAGTCCTATATCTGCCAAGTACCATAGTGTAAAATTTGCGCTTTCCATTATTTTCTTATTTTATTTACAGGACGATACCTGCGGAGGTGGCGGTCAAACCAGAAGACATTTGTATGTGTTGAGTAAGAATAGCACGGGAGGTAACTGTTGAAGAAAAAGACATGTGTTTATGTGGATTCAGTATACCAAGGGAGATTACTGTCAAATTGGAAGACTTCGGTAGGTTGAGTATGACAGGGGAGGTAACTGATGAAGAGGAAGACATGTGTTTATGTGGATTCAGTATACCAAGGAAGATAACTGTCAAATTGGAAGACTTCGGTAGGTTGAGTATAAGAGGGGAGGTAACTGATGAAGAGGAAGACATGTGTTTATCCATTGTCAACAATGGTCACCCGAAACACACGAAACAGCCTTGAACTCGGGGTCAGATCATGGAAGACTGAAGTCAATACCATATGCAGATTGTGGACAGCAAAAGCATTGCAATAAAGTACAATGTTTGATTTTCCATTTGATCTACCACAAATAGCACAGACTGAACAGCCCATTTAAACAGGACACTATTTTCCTTCCCGGTCATGGAATGCGATGGGGTAGCCTAGTAGTTAAAGCGTCCGCTCCTCACGCCAAAGATCCGGGTTCGATTCCCAACACGGTGTCCCCTCCCGTGATAGTGCTGGAATGTTGCTAAAAGTGGCATTAAAACTCACTCACTCACTCACTCACTCACTCACTCACTCACTCACTCACTCACTCACTCACTCACTCACTCACTCACTCACTCACCAACTCACTCACTCACTCACTCACACCGGGTGGTCTTTGGTCTGAGGACAAGTAAACTATGGCAGGGGTCCAGCGGAGGTCAAGGATGTTGAGAGGCAAAGCTGCAGAAAAGAGCCAAAGAAAAACGGAATCACGATGAAAAACCATGAATACAAATTCGTGTACAAGAATGATATTATATTGGCAAAGAGAAAACGGACTCGGTGGAAGAAAAGCAAGGATACAAAATTATTGTTCGAAAATGATATTTTATTTGCAATAGAGACTGTCATTCCCGAGTACATTTGTTCAGCCGCAAAAGGAGCTACTCTACTTGTGCCCACTGAGTTTACTTGGCCGCACACGAGATCTCACGCAATGACTAGCGTGCACTTAAAAATATATATGCAATGTACATATTAAAATTACATGTCACGATTATGTGGTTACAATGTGTGGCCTGTTCCTCGAGATATGGAGATTTACCCATGATGCATTAAACTTCTGGTTCACCTAGAACACTCTTCATTATTTACAGAATCATGTAAACCTGTTTGCTTTTTAACGCAGCATACAGGAATATTCCAGTTGTGTGACGAAGGTCTGTAAATATTCACGACAAAGTTTGACAAACGTATGAGTTATATTAGCAAACGTCTCTAGGGATTTTCTAAGCCTTTAATGGGGGAGGCGGGAGCAGGCAAAGGAGTGGCATAAAATGTCAGTCGCATATCTAACATATGTTCCACTCATGGCTTTATGTAACAATATCGTCATACAAACCAGCTGCTGAAATATCATGAACACACCATCGTAATGCGGCATAAAACAAGATTCAATGTCAGTATGTGCCTGTAGTAAATTCTACAAAGGAAATGTGCCTTCCTTGATTTTAACCTTGGTGTCTCAGGTAAAGTATTTTTCGGTTTGTTTCACTAAGGACACGTGAATGAACCTTCAGTAACCCATGGACTTGTCGTAAGATGCGACTAACGGGATCGGGTGGTCAGGCTCGTTGGCTTGGTTGACACATACCATCGGTTCCCAATTGCGCAGATCCATGCTCATGCTGTTGATCACTTGATTGTCTGGTCCAGATTCGATTATTTACAGACCGCCGCCATATAGCTGGAATATTGCTGGGTGCGGCGTAAAACTAAACTCACTCACTCACTGTTTCACTAAGGATGCAACATTCACACAGATGCTAGACTGGTTGTGAGTATGCTTTTACGCTGCTTTTAGCAATATTCCAGCAATATTACGATAGGGGACGCCAGAAATGCGCTTCACACTTTATACCCATGTAGGGACTCGAACCCGGGTCTTCGGCCTGACGATCGAACGCTTTAACCACTAGACTACCCCAACGCCCCAGAAACAGTACGAACCATGCCGTTAACACGATTCTTGCACGAGGGCGACTGAACGGATCGTATGTTCAGACTCGCTGACTCATTTGGTAACGTGGATCGGTGGTAATAATATGAACCCCAGGATAGCCTTGTCATCAGGTATTTCTGAGTGAAAACAAACAGTCTTTAAAAACTGTGACCGTCCGTTCCTTGTAAGACAATATATATATCACAGATCGACCTTTATATGGATGCTTGATTGGTAAGTTAAACCTTTATCTGAATTAGGTAGTAACCAATTGCAATGATAAAAGTCGTTATGATACTGAAGTGTCCCAAGTGCCTTGCCAATGAAAGGGAGCGCTTGAAGCGTCCATAAAATAACGCTCATCTCGCATACTGCAGCTTCGAAAGTATTGGGTGTCAAGTAAACGATTCATCATTTAACAGGTATTTTCACTCAGTGAGTTGTGTATTATTCCCTCTGTATCACAATCAAGACACGCCACAACGTTAGTTCAGCGCAGGGGTGTACATCCCCCCTCCCCCTTTTTGTCCTCAAAGTTTATTAAATGACAATTAAAACTCTCGTGAAAACCGGTGAAAATGAAGTATATCACCCTTTCCTCAAAAAGCTGTATCCGCCCCTGCACCAACTTTCAAATCATCCCAAAGCCCATTCGGGATTGGCAAAGGCCCCTCCCTCCACTTGGCCCAGTACACTCACTGAAAGGTTGACATCACTTTCGTTTGAGCTCATGTCAGCTTACCACATTTTGTACAGAATCCACTATCTGTTGTTCAGCATTGAAGCCTTCACAATTACACGAGAACAGTTGGAATACATGGCCCACGTCGTGTCTGATTCAGTAGTAGTTGGCATGTATATACATCGCTCTGACCTGAACATAGCTTACTACAACAAGTACATCAGGCACTGAAACTCAAGTTCCGTAACATGTAATCCACTTCCGCATTATTCCTCACGCTTTCTAGTTGCAGTAAATATAGCGAGTGAGTTTAGTTTTACGCAGCTTTGAGCAATATTCCAGCAATATCACGGCGGGGGGCACCAGAAATGGACTTCACACATTGTGCCCATGTGGGGAATCGAACCCGGGTCTTCGGCGTGACGAGCGAACGATGGGGTCGAGTCATCTATAGTTGTTTCACTATATCTTACATTAAGTGATCTAACTACATTTGATCGTATGGACTATCCTCCTTCTAAGGGGCGGTGGGGTAGCCTAGCGGTTAAGGCGTTGGCTCGTCAAGCCGAAGACCCGGGTTCGAATCCCCACATGGGTTCAATGTGTGACGCCCATTTCTGGTGTCCCCCGCCGTGATGTTGCTGGAATATTGCTAAAAGCGGCGTAAAACCAAACTCAGTCAGTCCGTCCTCCCTCAGGGTTTAACATTAACTGCGTCATTTCTTAGTCTTCTCAATGTATTTTCTGAGAGGATCAGGGATCGCTGATTTGGTTGAAACATGTCATTATTTCCAAATCGTGTAGATTGCTCACGATGTTGATCACTGCATAGTCTGGTCCAAGATCGATTATTTGCAGACCGCCACCATATAGCTGGAATGTTGCCGTGTGCGTCGTGAAACAACAAACAAATCTTAATGTAATTATTTTCAAGTTCATCCCGTCAGTGATAACACAAGCACAAAGGTGTCAAAAAAGATCAAAAACTTCATGGTCTTCGATGTTTTAGGTGATAATTTCAAATTTATCTAAGTTGAGATAACAAACCCACTTTACATTTGTTGACAATTTTATGCTATTTTGGTTCACGAATAAGGCATGTGTTCTGTCAACAAATAGCTTAATTAATATGTAATCCAGCGGAAAGATTGGTTACTTGATACCCGATGACGTACACACACCCTCTGTTAAGAGTATGTTCGTACATTAACCCCAGACACCCTTGTGAATCACTACCCAGCATCTTACATCTTATCTCGGGAGAGTGCACTACACCGTCAGACTGATACCTTTCCCACCTGTTGGGAATGTTTTTAGTCAGTGTTGGTGATAGCTCCCCACGTACATCGCGTCATGATTGGGTTCGCTTGTGATAAGGTACTGGAAACTGTGTATATTGGCAAAGAATATGTTTATTGGCGACAAAAATGAAACCTTCCCACGGGCTAAACTTAGCACATTCCGTCAGAAGCATGTCTAACGCATGTTCCACTCGTGGCTTTATATAACAATATCGTCATACATACCAGCTGCTGAAACAGCATGTACACACTGTCGTTCAAGAAGAATTGACCTACCCACCTCCTTGTCATCTTGTTGTTATAAAATAGATATAAAATAACAACGACCAAAATGAAATATATACGTATTAAACGAAACTTTTCTAGATATATGACTTCATTTCATCACGTCATGCAACAAACGTGTCGATTTTATTCATGTCCCAACTGCGTAGATCGATGTTCATGATGTTGATCATTGGATCAACCGGTCCAGTACGATTATGTTCAGACTGCCGTCATATAGCTTGAATATTGCTGAGTGTAGTGTAAACCACCAAACAAAACAAATTCCCATTGTCAAATTCTTGTGTGGTATCAGTTTGGCAGGACATGCTTATCCTCTTCGCCAACATCTGGTGCCATTATGGATTTTTAGTGATCCATTGATATGAGAGACTGGTTTATATCTGCCATTGGCGTTATGTATTCGCTCTATGTCTCTATGAACGTGACGTTCAGTGATTGACATAGAGTCTAGATAATCCATTTTAAAGTATCAGCGTTTAGCAGAAAGGCAGTGGGGTAGACTAATATTTGCTCTTAGTTAGTTTGTCGTAACATTCAACTAAAATCGATCAGTGGTCATACTTTGTGACCGCGATGCCTCGCATGACTCGCCTGTCTTCTTTCCAAGATGGCGTGGATAGGTGCTCATGCTTTCAATCACTAGATTGCTGGTTTAGACACGAATATTTAAACCTCCCCTTGATATAGCCAGTATATACCAAGATGTGTCGTAAAACAACATTCATCCATGTCCCAATATGATGCACAAGTAATGGTAATATTACACGATGAATGAGTTGGTTGTACAATGGTTCATGTATCAGGCGAGTAAAATAGGATGGGGTTTAAAGTGACGCTGAACGTAATGCCATTGGTTGACCACCTAAAACAATCATGGATAAAGACGGCACCAAACCTATGGCCAGACACAGAAAAGTGGCAATTCTGCCCATTACGTTGTTCATACATTACCAAGAAGAACTCGTTGAACCTTTCCACAACTCAGTGTAAAATCTAACAACAGCATCTCGTTTTTCCTGACAGCGATTTACAACTGAGTTGCAATCGTACTCCAAAACGCCAGATCTGTTTTAAAATACAAATACATTCACTACCCCCGACACTAGCGGATTGGCACTAACTCTGACACTAACTCTGAGTTATAGCGTACCTGACACATGAATCTATGTACGTGTAACTTTCTTCTTTTGTGCACATTTGCACATCGTTTGCAAAGAATTTGGAATTCGCTGCCAGAACAGCATCAATCTCTTGACACAATGATTTGAAAACAGTATTTTTATTGGAACTTTTTGTATCTACAAACGGTCTACCACAAACATCGAGGTAGGGTAGGTAACTGATACAGGGTGTTGTTGTCAGCCCTCGTCATTCTCTCACAACCCTTTAACCTTCACATGTCTGGGGAATTCACACGGTGTATTACGCACGTCCCTTCTATCATAATTAGGTGTGTGTTTTTGCTCCTAACATGAAAACTCAGTTGATAATTTATCTTTGTATCTGTTAAGAGTTCGTTCGATCTTTCGTATTCAAAACAAAACGGCGCCATTTTGATAAAGTTAGATACAACACAAACATTTGCATTAAAAACTGTGTGAATGGTGTGATAAGGTAGGAACATTCCTTCCACTGATGGATCAAACACCTGCGTGAATTTAAACAAGTTTCTTTTTTAAATTTTCATTTACCTGACGAGTTGTAAAAAGGCCGTGCTATCGCGATCCGTATCTTGAAGCAAGGGTTCTAATGGAATATATATGTTTTTATTGCACATTAAACTGAATCTGAATTCAGGTTTGAAGACAGGGTTTGTGTGCATGAAAGTGAACATACGGAACCGTTCACAAGAGGATGTTACATGAAGTTTTACAACTTTGATCACAGAATGCTACTTTAACTTGGTAACCTTCACCACGGTGTTCAGTGTTAATTGTGTAGGCTCCATCGCGGTGTTCTATGTTAATTGTGTAGGCTCCATCACGATGTTCTATGTTAATTGTGTAGGCTCCCTCACGGTGTTCTATGTTAATTGTGTAGGCTCCTTCACGGTGTTCTATGTTAATTGTGTAAGCTCCATCACGGTGTTCTATGTTAATTGTGTAGGCTCCATCACGGTGTTCTATGTTAATTGTGTAAGCTCCATCACGGTGTGCTATGTTAATTGTGTAGGCTCCTTCACGGTGTTCTATGGTAATTTTGTAGGCTCCATCACGGTGTTCTATGGTTATTGTGTAGGCTCTATCAAGGTGTTCAGTGTTAATTGTGTAGGTTCCATCACGGTGTTCTATGTTAATTGTGTAGGCTCCATCACGGTGTTCTATGTTAATTGTGCAGGCTCCATCACGGTGTTCTATGTTAATTGTGTAAGCTCCATCACGGTGTTCTATGGTAATTGCGTAGGCTCCATCATAGTGTTCCATGTTAATTGTGTAGGCTCCATCACGGTGTTCTATGATAATTGTGTTGGCTCCATCACGGTGTTCTATGTTAAGTCTAGTTCTGTAACATATGGCATGGTGTTCTATGTTAACTATGAAACCTTTAGTACCATGAGAATCCCCATAAATCGAGGTTTTCCAGTTAATTCTGTATTTTATCTTCACTACGGAACGCTATGTCAGTTTTGTATTCTACACTATGTTGTTCTATGTTAAATCTGAAATGAAGGTTCTACGTTGATTCTGTGAAGAACAAAATGAATTGTGCCATGTTCAATCTGAGATCTATTTCATGGTGTTCTATGTTAATTCTGTGATCTATTTCATGGAGCTTTATGTTAATTCTATGATCTCCAGCATTGTTTTCTATGCTGACTCTCTGATCTTTTTCGTGGTGTTCTATGTTAGTTCTCTGATCTATTTCGAGAAGTTCCGTGTTAATTCTGTTTCCCATATCATGGTGCTCTGTGGTAAATCTATGATTTACATCATTCTTTTCCATGTAAATTCTAAGATCTACACCATGGTGTTCCATTCTAAATCTATGCTCTACATTGTGGTGTTTTATGTTAATTCTATGATCTGCGTCATGGTGTTTTATGTTAATTCTATGATCTGCGTCATGGTATTTTATGTTAATTCTATGATCTGCGTCATGGTGTTTTATGTTAATTCTATGATCTGCGTCATGGTATTTTATGTTAATTCTATGATCTGCGTCATGGTATTTTATTTAAACTCTGTGATCCTCATCATGTTGTTGCATGTTACCCCTGTGATCTGCGCAGTGAAATAAATACATTCTGTAACGTGTCGAATATTACCATTAGAAAACATCCCACGATACATCACGGAACGAGTATAAGAACCAACTGACTGAAGCGTCTGTGATATCTATCAAAACATCATGACATACCTGCAGTTTTTTAGGTCGTAACATGTCACTCTTAAACGAATACTAACAATCAGTCTATTGAGGGAGAAGATACACAGCGGGAAAGCATATGCTGGAATGCTGTAAATAAAAGGTAAGCTGATATTTCTACGTGGCGAACACTGTCAGACCCAAGTGTATAGTAATACCTTCAGCTGTTGCTTGCAAAAACCACCGTGTCAAGCCTCGACTGAATACTGTTACTTTCACCTCATATCAAGCAGGAAACTTTAACAAATACTGAGGCGATATTTATTTTTTCAGTCAAAATTTGCAGATTGAACAACTTTATGGATAACAACTTCTTTTATGTCGTGAGTGCGACGTTTCGATGCAGATTCTTGTACCGTTGTCAAGCAGGATAACGGTACAAGAATCTGTATCGAAACATCGCAATGACGAATTTAAGAAGTTGTTATCCATAAAGTGTGTAGCATTGTTCTCCCTAACTTCTAAAATGTCACTCAAAGAAGTTATAATTTGCAGATGATATTAATAATAATAATAAGTCTGTTTTTCTAGACTTTCTATTATAAGGCCACAATTATCATATACACGTGGATGTATTAATACAGCTGTGGAGCCAGGCTTATCAAACCTGAAATAGAGTGTGTTATTTTAGCGGTGTTGATACAAACACTCACTCACTCACTTTCTGGTGTCCCCCGCCTTGATATTGCTGGAATGTTGCTAAAGGCGGTGTAAAACCATGCTCATTCACACCCTATGTACTGCATTACTTTCACTCCTGCCTATCCCTCTCTGTAATACTACAGCCCTAAATGAAGCAATGTAGATTTCCTCCCATCTCGCTTGTGCATAACAATGTCAACACGGGATTCAATTCTTGTACTCAGAAATACGCATGAGCCTCTCAGCCTAAGAATTAGTTCCCAGAAACTTAGACACCGAAAGGACGCAGCCCTGCACATGAGTCACTCGGCCTAAGAGTCAGTTACCTGTATCTTGGACGCCGAAAGGACGCAACCCTGCAAATGAGCCTCTCGGCCAATGAGTCAGTTACCTGTAACTTGGACCCCTGAAAGGACGCAACTCACACATTAGTCACTCAGCCTAAGAATCATGTACCTGTAACTTGTACTGCGAAAGGACGCAACTTACACATTAGTCACTCAGCATAAGAATCAGTTACTTGTATCTTGGACGCAGAAAGGACTCAACATTACACGTGAGTCACTCGGCCTAAGAGTCAGTTACCTGTAACTTGGACGCCGAAAGGACGCAACCCTGCACATGAGCCTCTCGGCAAAAGAGTCAGTTACCTGTAACTTGGACGCAGAAAGAACGCAACCATGCACATGAGCCGTTCGGTCTAAGAGTCAGTTACCTGTAACTTGGACCCCTGAAAGGACGCAACCCTGCACATGAGCCTTTCGGCCAAAGAGTCAGTTACCTGTAACTTGGACGCAGAAAGGACGCAACCATGCACATATGCCTCTCGGCAAAAGAGTCAGTTACCTGTAACTTGTACTCCGAAAGGACGCAACCCTGCACATGAGCCTCTCGGCCAAAGAGTCAGTTACCTGTAACTTGGACGCCGAAAGGACGCAACCATGCACATATGCCTCCCTTAGGCCAAAGAGTCAGTTACCTGTAACTTGTCATCCGAAAGGACGCAACCCTGCACATGAGCCACTCGGCAGAAGAGTCAGTTACCTGTAACCTTTACTCCGAAAGGACGCATCTCTACACATGAGCCACACGCCCTAAGTGTCAGTTACTTGTAACTTGGACGCCGAAAGGACGCAACTCCGTCAATTACTTGTTTGAGGGAAGCAAACTGTGATTTCAAGCTGCTTGTTTGTTTTTTCCTCTCTCCGGCATCAATCATACAACACGAGACGTTGTTTTTGGTTTAAATTTGGTTTGGTTATTTTTTAAGTCCTGACAATGAATGAATTAATATCATTCCTATGCTGACGGTTTTGTTTTTATTTTCTAGATGTTTGTTAAAACTATCAATTGTACAATTGCGGTGAGACTTTAACCTGATTTGTAACACGCACGTATTACATGAACACGTTCTGATTGCCTCTCAGTGGATTACACACTCGCTCACTGTCACTTACTTGTTAAAAAAAAAACGACAAAACAATTTCCATCAGCATATTAATTACTAAAACTAATTGAACTTTCTTCTTTTGTTTTAATGAACTACAATAAAACAGTTGGTGTTTGTGACATGGTGACCGAATTCCGTTCCACAAATTACATCCGTCACAGATGCATGTAATGGCAGAAGGTGTTCATCTGAGTGAGTTAGGTTTGACGCAGCTTTTAGCAATATTCTAGCAATATCACGACGGGAACACCAGAAATGGGCTTCACACATTGTACCTATGAAGGGAATCAAACCCGGGTCTTCGGTGTGATAAGCGAACGCTTTAACCACAAGGTTACCCCACCGGCCTGCTCATCTGAAGAAATCACAGTAACAAAATTTATTTGCTAAATATATAAAAATTGTCACTGCTTAATCAAATTGTGAACTTTGTGAAGATTAACGTAAGCCTTGTATATTTTGACCGCCATCAAACAACTTTTAGAAGGTGTCGTTAGGCCCTTTTCGTTTTCGTACCTCAAAGGTTTTGGAGTCGCTAGCGTCATGGACATCACGTGGGGAAGGTTTATAGGTGGAACGTTGAAGGTAAGGCATCTTCTTCTTCGAGAGGGATTGAGAAGTTGGAGCAGTAACGAAGGATTACAATATATGGATGAACAACGTTTCGGTGTAGGTTCAAGCACCGTTATCAAGCAAGTGATGAACAGTTATTGTGTCTGACCTCCTAATCCCCTATTGTACTGTAGAAACACCTCTTTAAACTAGTATATATGCTCCTCTATCCTCATTCAGTTCATCAGTTCATCACTTGCTTGATAACGGCGTTAGAACCTACACCGAACGTCTCTCACAGCAATAAACAAGTTGTTCATCCATGCATACACTGTACAAGCAAAACTGGAATGAAAACTTATCTCTTCCAGCAAATGTTTTTCTTATAAATGATTAAACAATCTATCCACAAAGAACAGTATTTGTCTGTGTTTAACATGAGAAAATTCAGAAAAATCCTTGCGTAATTCCGCTGTTCATCTCATGATTTGCTAATAGAATCTGGTAGCTATTTAGGATTAACAAAAGCTAGAACAAAGGATATGTAAAATGTGCATCTGAATGTAATTGAAGACGAGTACCATTTTCTTTGTATATGTCCAGCCTATTATATGTTGAGAAATAAGTATAGTACATTACATACTAGCATTTGTATAGCGCCGATATCCAGGTCAGCTCAGATGCTCAAAGGCGCTTAGTTTTTCCCTCGTTGAATGTCAATCTCAACGGCACATCGTATTGTCAATCTCAACTCCCTGGGAAGTATACAACTCTTGCAGCCACTAGAGCCACCGAGTTATTGGGGCACTCCCATCCTTACGAGGAACCCATTCACAGCAGGGTGGACTGGGACACATAGTCACAGTATTTTGTCCAAGTTCACTGCACGTTGCTGTACCGGCAGCTAGGTGTTTGCACGTATTCATGTGGCCACCATCTGGTCATATACCAGCGGATTCGTTGGTTCTTTTAAGTGCACAGGGTTGTGTACAGTACGCTAGGGGTTGTGACAACCATGAAAGAGTCTGCACACAAAGTTGACCCAAAGGTTTTTACACCCGGCCACAGGTGTGGGCTCGATCCCGGCTCCTCTACCTCGCTGGATCACTAGCGTGGCGCTTTAGCCGGTTCGCCCAACGCGCCCCCGAGCTACTACTATGTACATCCTGACATCTACAAATTCATATCCCTTTTAACCAATTTTAGTAAGTGAGTGAGTGAGTTAATATTTATCGTCACATCGGCAATATTTCAACTACATCGTGACGAGAACATTTTATAATCATATTAAAGATCAATAAAGTTAGATAGGAAAGTTAATATTCCACATTTCTTTGTAATTTTACAGCCGTAGGCAGATCCAGGACCACGCGAGCGCAAATTTCGCACAACGCTCACTTTTCAAACTTTATGAAAATGTGCGCCTGAAAAAAAAACTGGGCATCAAAAAGGACTTAAGCAGTTTTATGAGGTTTATATTTCCGACAGAAATGTATACATTTGGTCTTTATCTGTGAAACTTTAAAGCCATTCTCAAGTGAACATTTATGAATTTTATTTAGACACATTTGTTATTGTCTCTCGATGGTATGCATATTTTTACCACGACATGAAACGTTAGAATCATCCACAAACAACAATGACCCATCTATTGAGTCATTTAATAGTTTTGAGAGACTATTGATTCTTATGCTAAACAAAGTAACGGACAAAATACTGCCTTGTGGAACCCCCTGATCCTGATTATAATGGTCAGACAGGGTTGATCCAAAACGAACTTGAAAGTGTCTGCCTACTAAAAACTGTGATATAAAATGAGGCAACGGCCTCTCAAACCAAAGTCATGTAAATTTCCATGTTGTATCATAAGCTTTCTCTAGGTCGACAAAGATTGATGCAGCATGCTGGCTTTATACCATGGAATTTTTAACGAATGATTCTAGTCGAACCAAATGGTCAATAGTGCTTCTATTTTTGCGAAAACCACATTGAATGTTAGTAATAACATTATTGGATTCTAGAAACCACACTAACCTATTATTGACCATGCGTTCCATGGTCTTGCAAACGCAGCTAGTTAATGAAATAGGTCTGTAGTT
>VKKT01003364.1:0-13763 GCA_008038995.1 Haliotis laevigata | reverse complement strand
TTTTGTTTTCTTTCATAGTGATATGTGATGATATGCCCTGGTCGGATGTCTCAAAGTTCGGATAAATCGATATTTTTTCTTGGTCCCATGAATATCGAGACAACGGTGCTATAGTGTACTTTATTTCATCAGTGAACTCTCTAATTTTGATTTAAGTTATGGGAAATAAGGATGGATATTTTAAATGCACTAACATGAAATATTGTTGATCGGATATATATGTACACACACATAAACATTACCAACACGTGCCCTGTGAAGATGCGGACTAGAATTTGGTCTTCAGCAACCCATGCTTGTCAAGCTGTATCAATTGCATAGATCAATGCTCAAACTGTTGATCACTGGATTGTTTGGTCCAGACTCGATTATTTACAGACTGCCACCATATAGCTGCAATATTGCGGAGTGTGACTTTAAACAACAAACCAAACCAAACACACGCATGCACCAGACATACGGACAGACATACATGTCAGACAGACTAGGCTACCCTACCACCCCTGACATCCTATGAGGGGCGTTCAAACATTTTTTTTTTATGGGGTACCAAGATAAAAAGTCAAACAAAATGGGGATTATGAAGCTGGAACATAGCAAAACCAATTTGCTCGAGGTTGACAGATAATTTGTAGAAAAATAAAACACCTGCATTTGTGTCATTTTCTGACTACTGACTATTTTTTTAACCACCCTCATACACATCCAGGTGATCACAACACGTCAATAAGACTGAGTGTACAAGAACAGAATACAGATTTGTTAAAGACAAGAGGCTGAAACACAGTTCTCATTTGATTTTGTGACCTGTGAAGATCCGGTGTAACGGGCCTAACTTTCCCCCCGGCCAAACCTTCCCCGAGGAAGAAATGTCCTGCTACATCGGGTTAGAACTGATCTTCAGTAACCCATGCTTGTCGTAAGAGGCGACCAACAGGATCGGGTGGTCGGGCTAGCTGGTATGGTTGACACGTCATTGATTCCCAATTGCGCAGATCGATGCTCATGCTGTTCGTCAATGGATTGTCTGGTCCAGACTCGATTAATTACAGACTGCCGCCATGTAACTGGAATATTGCTGAGTGCGGCATAAAACTAAACTCACTCATTTGATGAAGAGGAATAAGTCAAAATACCGAAGGTAATACAGTTGTAACTATATGGTCTTGCATTGCTCATTAGTGACAAGACGACTAAAAATAATTCTATTATATCCTGACAGGAATTCGCCTTGCTCTAAGACTCTATTGAATAAGCCTATGGATGTATAGTAACTCTATGCTTATAATAGGCAAGTCTGGAAAATTGGACAGTATATCAGTGTTTCAGTTTTTTCTTGGGACAGCTTGTCATTTCACATTTGTCCGTCAGAAGGGTTCCTGAAACAAATATATACTGAAAGAAACAAATAAAGGATCACAGGAAAATTCAAGCGTTCCTTTATTATTTTCCAGTTTTCATCACCACAGCGCTATTCAAAGCTGATGATAAAAACTGGAAAATAATAAAGGAACGCTTGAATTTTCCTGTGTTCCTATATTTGTTTCTCTACGTATATCTAAAACGGCCCATGCTAAATAGTTGTTAGGTCCAGATTACTGTAGTGCCGGCTTTGAATATGAAGAAAGTCTCAAGGTTCCTATTTATTAAATTTAAAATAACTAAAGAATTGAATTTTGTCTTTAAAACATGTTAATGTCAGAGACAACATAAGTCTATTTCTCATATAATGTAGAAATTAAGGTTTAAAATTTTAATTATTGCCTTAAGACGTGTAAGTCTAGAAGGGAGTGATGGGAAAACCGAGGCTGAATATTTTGCCTGCAGCAGGCAGTGGGTAATTAGTACCAGCTGTCATGGCAGATCCCATAGTGGGGCACAGTATATCTCCTTTAGCGCTTGTGCTGCAATCTGTCAACATGGATGCCAACTTGTGGATGTGTGTAAACATGTCGACAAAAGATAATTGCTTTACCATTTTGTAGCTGATGAGGGTCTCTTACGATTCAGGCTCGTACACAGACAGGAACAAAGTTGTGGAAGCCGTGGTGGCTAAGCAGGTTAGACGGATGACTTTGTGTGCTGGCAGGTGCCTGGGTGTGGATTTGAATCCCGGATGGGACTCAACACAACAGAGGTACTAGAATATGTACTTTACTGACAAAGTGTAATCCCAAACATAACAGGTTACATTTGACCACTTTCTACATGGTATTGTGCATTCATAGCGACAACAGTGGCACAACCCTTGTCATTGTATAAAACATTGCCCGCCCCACCGTCCTTGACGGTCTATTTTTGTGAAGGACGGTCTATTAAATAAGTAAGGCCATCGTTTGGTTGGGGGGAATATTTGAAAAAATAAACTTAACTTGGTTTGAACTTCGTCCTATCTATTATTTTTTCATTATTTTAGTTTTGGGGACTGGTTCTTGGACAGGCCATATTTAAAAATTATTTTATACACTGCCCTTGTACAAGCATGAACTATGAAATCCCTGTTAAGTGAAAAGAGTCGTTCTTATTTTTAAACATGAAAGCCACAGGGATTCCGGGTAATGATGTCTGTCAGCAGCAACCATTAGGAGAAAAACATACTGTATTTTGAAATTTGAGATATTATAACAGATGTTTAATAGCCCCAAAAGTATTTAAAACCAAAAATGTTATAAAATTTGTTTCTTTGTTGTTTAATGCCGAAATCTCAGTAATATTCCAGTTATATGGCAGCGGTCTGTAAATAATCAAGTTGGGACCAGACAATCCAGTGATCATCGGCATCAGCATCAATCTACGCAATTGGGAGACGATGGCATGTCAACCAAGTCAGAGAGACTTGTGACAAACATGGGTTGCTGAAGACCAATTTTCACCCAGATCTTCACGAGTGAGGAAAACAAACACTATAATTCTCCAATCAAAACACACACATATCTTCTGATCAGCACCTTCATTTAATCAGCAAATCATGATAATATAACAAGACAGTTTTGGCAAGAAGCTCCCACCTGTGAACAATCGTCAGGTGTGAAAGTGGGTGATGCTCAATCTGTGGATGCAGAACAACATTAATATCGCATGTAAAGAATGTAAAATAATATAATACCACAAAGTAGGAAGAAAACATGGCATAAAAAGTCATAATAATATCAAAGACAAAGGATGATAACGGCAAGAGAACTTGTATTTACCGTATTTCCTGTATTATGAGTGTGGGTCATTATTCAGTCATTGTTTTAGCAGTCTAGTGTTTCTGGATATACAGTGAAACCTGTCAAAACCGGCACCCAACGGGACCGAAATAAAATGCTGGTTTAGACAGGGTGCTGGATTAGACAGGTGCCGGTGTTGGCAGGTTTCACTGAAGATGGAAAATTGCTAAAAGTTGCTAAAAACTAACCTCACTCACTCACATATAACAGTGATTAAATTTCAATAAGGTTAATTTGAGGCTAAAGACCATAATGCAATGTTGTGGCTGTAACAATCTACAACAGGAACTCAATAAAAATAATAACAATAATAATAATTTTCAAGATACTTAAATAACATACACCCCGAGGTTAGAGTTACGTTCATAACAGAGCAAGAGGCAGTGGAGTATCAAGTGGTTTAAATTCCCTCATCCCACTAAAGGCCTGGGTTTGATTCTGGTTTTCCATGCCATGATACTATTGGGACTGGGACGGGTCCAGATTTACTACCCGGGTACCCCACCCCCTATTACCCTACCCGTTGGGTTAATTCCTGACATTAAATTTGTAAGAAATAGCAATATATTCTTCAGCTCGGAGGCTAAAATTTATTGTTTTTTAAAATCTGAACCATGTATTATATTCAAAATAAATGACCGTAATTATGTCTAAATCTTCAAAGACAATACAGCCTTTGGATAACTTACATGCGTGAGTAGACGCAATATGATTGTGAATTCTTTAAATAATGTGGACCAAAGTTATAATTATCAGTAACTGCCAGTTGTCTGCGGTCTGTGTTTGCTGCCATTAGGACCCCATCGCAGGGGATCGACTTATGTACGAAACATACCATTTTGACACTGATTTTAAGGGTCAAGTTTGGGGGTTGGCTTATCTATGATGTCGGCTTATCTACGGTAATATACGGTATTACATTGTTTAATCTATTAGTCACAAGATCATAACGGGTCTGGGTATTGAGACGGGTACCCTGGTGCAACTCTTTACCCACCCGTCCGGGTTACCCGTCCCAGCCCTAGTTGGAATATTACTCCAATGTATGTAATGTTATGATATTCATCAACCATACATTCATATTTGTTCAAACCCACCTCACTCGCAATACAGTGAGTGAGTGAGTGTAGTTTTATGCCACACTCAGCAATATTCCAGCTATATGGCTGCGGTCTGAAAAAATAATCATGTCTGGACCAGACATTCCAGTGATCAACAGCATGAGCATCGATCTGCGCAATTTGGAGCCGATGACAGGTGTCAACCAAGTCAGCGAGCCTGATCACCCGATCCCGCACTTGCAATAGAGGAAATACGGTATGTAAAAAGGTATAATGTAAAATGCCAGTTTGAAGATGATAATTACGATCATTCAGATGGAACAATGTATTAAACAAACACTGACGAAAATGCAAAATAAAAACATTCTTCTCAACAACTCCTCATCCTCCAGAGATTCCTAACCTGCTTTCCTAATTCCATTCACACTGTTAATGTATACTACTCACACTTTGATAAGGATCACAAAACTTCACAACTTTACTCAAACGTAGCTTCATAATTTGAAATTGCATCCATTCAAAACTAGATAAATAATGATATGGTAACACCTCTTCAGGCAAATAGTCACTTTAATCTAACCGTATGCACTTGATACATGAATAACCATAAAAATGGTTTTCATGGCACCAATCAACCATTTTGCAAATCATGGAACGAGTCATTGACAAATAAACAACACCTGTCAATAGCAGGTATGGGATCCACAAGATGCAGTGACATACTGAAACCTAGGATCCATGCTTACAATAAGCTTAGATATTTAACCCAAATTTGACCCCATATCATAGTTTTCTGTTGAATCAATATTCTGATCCTTAGCAAAGTGTGAATAGTGTACATGAAGGCATACTTTAAACACTTAAAATACACATAATAATTAGCAATATAACATTTTAAGTCTGAGTATTTCGACCACCTGATGAAGGAGAGAAAGTCTATGAACATTTGTTCACCTTAAATAATGCCTTTGTAACACTGATTAAATTCAAAGTACTCCTTTGACCCAATAGAAGCCGAACCATAACACAACCATTCAACATTAAAGGAGGTACAACTCACACAAAAAAGTAGTCCCTGTATAATTTCATAATTTATGTCATTATAAATTCTTTACCAATTATGTTTCTTGTTTTTCGGCTCCACCGGTCGTATTTTTTCAAGAATAAGAAAAAGAATAAAAATAGATTTTGCTCAAAAAAATAAAATCCTAATGTTAATGGGACACAAGTGAAATATTCTTGAAAACAGTGTGAAACCTAAACTCACTTAACATATTTTTAGTTGATAGAAACAAACCAAAAGAGTTAACTCATTTGGGTTTTTGCTTTGATTGGTGATTTGTTTAATTTTTATTTTTTCCATTCTGCTTTTGGCTTTTCTGAGGACAAATATTTGTAAAACAAGAAATAAAATTGGTCTGACCTTAGGTAACAATAAATTGGGGGTGAGGAATTGGTCTCTGAGATTCCCACACACCCTAAAATATTTCTTTTTTAAAGTGAAAACAAAATTCAATTTGTCTGTTCATTTTAACCCTTGAAAAAACGCAAATACATGAACATATCACTGTTCTAAAAATATATTTTTGGTCAGAAGACATTATTTGGCACCTTCTTTTCGTATCTCCTGGGCCTTCATTTCAGTATACCGGTACCTACGCAAAGCCTTGGATCCATTCATGGGGTTCTCTCAATCTCTGATTAGGCCAGACCAATTATATTTCTTGTTTTACAGAATTTTGTCCTCAGAAAACCTAAAGGCAGGAGGGGAAAAAAATAGACATAAAATCACTAGTCAAAGTAATATTCCTTCTAAATACTCAAAGTATGTTACTTTTGGCAATTTGTGAAGTGCACAGGGGGCAAAAAACAACCTAAAAACAAAAATTTCTTATATGTTTACATTTTTGGCCAATAAAAACATTACAATTTTATTTTTTGAGCAGGTAAAATTATTTTTATTTTTTTTTCTTATTCTTGACAAAACATGACAGCAGATCTGTAAAACAAGAAATAAAATTGGTCTGTCCTTACTTGGCCTATCATTTTGTCACCATGTAACCAACCTGTCAGACATTAAGGTAAGGCAACAAGGAAAAGGGTTAGGGTGGTACCTTGTATTGTCTAGAAGCCCAAACCATCGCCACTTTTACAGGACATAAAGAAAGAAAAAATTCATGAAAAATATTTCTGAGAACTTTCTTTTGTGTGTTGGTAAGTTTTCAGAAATGAATTTCTCGTAAACACTATTGCAATGATTCGGACTGGCTGCCATTATAATACCGTTAACAAAAGATTGAGAGTGGACCGTAATTCGCATTTTGATTGTTCTATCATACTGTAGTGTACAAATGAAACTGGCTAATGAAACTCAAGAGTTGTTAATCTGAGATAGCGTACACCATGGTAATGGCTTCATGGGTTGCCGAAGGTTTACCGAAATATGAGCTACAGAGATGAGACAAAAATTGTCTTGAAGCCCTGACTGGCAAAATACTCTCCAAGAACACTTTCTTCCCCAAATATTGAATGGTTTGTTTTTTAAAATTATTTGTACTATGTTACTATCCACAGGGCCTGAGGATCAACTTTCCATCACTCAGTTTATGTTGTATCACATACACAGAAGATATGAGATTGCTGGCAACATAATGCTACTGACAACCAAGTCAGTCTGAGATCGCGACCAAAAAATAAAATAAATAAAATTTAAAATAAAACCAGTTTTAAAATAGCAGAGTCACAGAATTCAGTCAGTCATGTTGGATTTTGGCTACACATCAAACGAAGCTGCTGATACTATAGGAATACATTGTACAATATTTGCATAAATTTGCATATTTATATCACGGGAATCAAGAGGCTATACAGTCAATAATACCAAATACTGGAAGCTCACTTAATTCAAAACACATATCAATTAGTGCAAGCTAAGACTTTTTACAAGGACACCTCTGATAAACTTGGATATGTAATAGCTGATATATCCAGAGATATGACACTCTGTATGCAACCCTGCAAATAAGTCAATATCACATCATATCCATGGATACGGCATACATATGTTACATATCATATCTTTGGACATGCCATCCATAACATCATATCCATGGATACAGCATCTTTATATTAAACATCATATCCATGAATACGGCATCCATATGTTAAACATCACATTCATGAATACGGCATCTATATGTTAAACATCATATCAATGGATACAGCATCCATATAATTAACATCATATCCATAGATATGGCATCCATATATTAAACATAATATCCATGAATATGGCATCCATCTGTTAAACATCATAGCCATGGATACGACATCCATGTTAAACATCTTATTCATGGATATGGCATCCATACGTTAAACATCATATCTGTGGATATGGCATCCATCTGTTAACCATCATATCCATAGATACAGCATTTATATGTTAAAGATCATATCCATGGATAGGGCATCCAAATGCTAGACAACATATCCATTTGTTACTGCATGTTACATATGGCATACCAGCATAGATATGCCATCTGATATATACTGAAGAAAATAAGTAATGGATCATAAAAACTTGTACAGACATATTTATTAAATTGGTTGCCGAGTCATCACTGCCAAAAAATATCACCCAAATATTCATGACCCTTAACTTGTGTTTTATTCACTATATTACAGATCATATCTAAGGCCATCCTCGATAATCTCCAGGGATATACGTTACGATAGCTCTCCACTATACCCTGGATGCATCTACGGCTTGGCCTGATGATTTTATTACCTCCCTTGGCTGGCTTTTTATCCAATCAGGTGCCTACGCTGGGAAGTTGAGCGTACCAATCACAACTCGCTTTCACTTCCTAAATTATCTAACCATTTAAACTTGGCAAAAAATTGATGCAGAGGTACTCTGAAAGAGGTATAAAGGAGCTCTTTCATACATTTTTGTAAAGATTCAGATCTGTCAATTTGTCTTTATTTCCAAAAATTCTGAGTGGCACTGCGAACAAACCTTTGCGACTGCGACCACTATCTTTGTTGACACTGGCAAGTTCGGTTGTAATGGCAGCTTAGCTGATTGGCTACTGTGAGAATGCAGAGCCAGCCAAAGGAGGTAATAAAATCATCGCCCCATGCATCCAGGGTAGGTATAGTGGAGAGCTATCGTAACGTATACCCTGGAGATTATCGAGGATGATCTAAGGCTATATGACACCCTATATGCTACAAGTCATATCCACTCTAAACGAAATGGTACCAAATAAGACACCTTATACATTACACTGTATCCAGCATGATACCGGATATAACGTCCTACATGGTACCAACATTCTTAGTGAGGAACAACTGTGAATTATTGGTTGGAACTCACCCCAGACACGTGACTAGTCAAAACGGTAATATCATATCCACTAACTGTTGTCTGGAGTGACCTCCCCTTGCCTATGTGTCCGGAATACAATCCATAATAATAGCAATATGAAATCGCAGTGTTCTGAAAATAGTTTGGATCACTCTATAAAATGAAGCGGCTGTTAGTGAAATTATTTACAACCACTTGTGCTTAAACGTGACATGAATTATAAAGGGCTTAACAATGGTTATAAACATTCAGTAATTCTGTACAAACTGTAAAGAAGGTCACGTTTTACGCAAGTCAAATCTCAATGGGAAGAAAATACCTCTATCATGACTGTGATTCCGACATACAAAGGATTATAATCATAGAGAATGTTGATCAACCCTTCAAAATCCACACAGTTAAGGGAAATACCTGTTCAGAGTCAGATGCATTTTCTCAGACTAATGTGCGCTCCTCAAAAATCAACATCTGCAATTTTCACTCTGTATATACTTTATGGACTGTTAAAGGACAACTTCAGTAATGATTGTGACAGCTATACAACTAGTTATATACAAGATATGCACAGGGAAATACATAACCATTCATCAGACTCTAAGCATGGCTCTCTGACTTAGGCAATCAAGAGTTAGCTCCCTTTGTGAATTTTGGCGAAATCCTCTGCAAAATGTAAGATAAGGACAAATTATGGACAATTTGAGATTTATCACAGATTGTAAATTAAAAACAAATGCCCAGAGATGAATCTAATGCCAATACATTTATGATTGTACAACTGATAATACAAAGACATCTACCTGCTGGCACTATTTGGCAGTGTCACCCGAAGATACAAACAGGTCTCGCACTGGTACTGGATCCAAAATCATGAAATTTCAAATTATCTTCTTGTAATATCAAAACAATTATTGATAACAAATTTACAGTTGGCAAGAAGCTGAACTTTCATTCACAAAGTAGTATAAATTCTTACTTCTAACAATAAAAGTGAATCTTGAGCACATGATTCCAAATGGCCGCCTAATAAGCCTCATTCTGAATTCACATGATCAAATTACAAGACAGGACATGAGACAAAGTAAGTTTGATTTTGGGGGCTGCAGTGCCATATGTTTATCTATCTACATGTATTTACACTGCATAAGTTATGAAAGGCTTTGTACAATGAAAATGAAAAATTAGGGGGTGTGATATAGAGCAATACAATCTAGTGCTGTATACTCATATTCAATAAGTGTATAATTCTGGTAATAAAACGTTGGTCAGATTATGTTCCACATCACTCTGAGATAATCTAGGACACTTTAACATTGACAATCTGCATTGACCCTTGTCTTATTGACAGGCTCCTTCATGCCAGGTCTGCAGTCTGTTTCTCACTTAGTAGCACAAATAAGTCCACAGACATCTGTACATGCAGAAATAGGTCAAACTTGAGGAGACTTGCAGAATCAGGTCACCATGCTTTCTGAAAAGGGTGAATTCATTATTATAATTTGATTAAATTGCTTTGTTCTGGACAGTTTCTGAACCCTCATCCTATTTTTCCATTCTATTGTTGTTTGACCAATGGAGGAAGGGCTGAGTGACAAACTCGTATTGGCTCGTATTATTACTCTCTGCTCACAAACTCCAACAGACTGATTCTCTTGTTATGTGGTCTCTTGTCACAAGCAGCTATCTAATTGGCTCTTTTGTGGTATTTTGTCACAAACTGCTTTGTGATTGGCCTTCCTGTGTGGTATCTTGTCACAAGCTGATTTGTGATTGGTTCTCTTGTAGTCTCTTGTCACAAGCTGCTATCTGATTGGCTCTCCTGTAGTCTCTTGTCACAAGCTGCTTTGTGATTGCCTCTCCTGTTGTCATGTTTTTTATTCACAGACCGTTTTGTGATTGGCTCTCCTGTAGTCTCTTGTCACAGACCGCTTTGTGACTGGCTCTCCTGTAGTCGTTAGTCACAGACCGCTTTGTGATTGGCTCTCCTGTAGTCTCTTGTCACAGACTGCTATTTGACTGGCTCTCGTATAATCCCTTGTCGCTTTCATTCCTACTCACTACAACACCATTCAACTGGCTATCAATCCTACTTTCAGGTCACACTGTTATTTCATCAGTTTTCATTTCTACTTTCAAGAGGTGTATAAATATTTGACTGGCTCTCATCCCTAGACTGTAGTAGTCTCCTGTTTGACTGTCTTTCTTTTAAAATCAACACATCTGCTGCCACGTGACTCGCTCTAATTCCTAGACTCCAGTCTCCTGGCCCAACTTTAGTGTCCATGGCAGTTTGGGCTGTGCAGAAAATACAAATTTAAAAAGGTGCTGGAGATTCTTAGATTCAGTGATGAAAACACCCACTTGCCATGACATGATGCTCAATATCAACTCAATAACATTGCAACAGTTTATGAACATGAAACAATCTGTTTACTGGCCTTAAAACCATTTGAAGTATAAAATATTCTTGCATACAATTCAGATCACTGAAATATACACCTATCTTTTCATGGCTGGGAAACATCATCATCTAAACCAAACTTTCTGCACTGTCAAAAAGGGAGATAACTCCAAAGAGAAGGGAGATAACTACTATGAATGAGGAGATAACTCTAACGATGAGGAAGCCATCAATGTGATGTGCACAATCTAAAAATGTCCACAGACAAATGACTTTCATACTAGTATATATCTGATGAAGATTTCAATGGATTCTTTTTGCAGAGACACTTTGCCATTGTATGGATTGTATATTAAGTTAAGCATTCAAGGATCGTCCTTGTTATTGGTTTATCAGTAAAATATAATTAACTTTAAAAAGTAACCACATTAGTTGGATTCGTATATGAATTGGGCAATTTTTAAAGCCCATTTGCTGTAGATTTTGGGCTGAATACCAGCCTCAGAGAATGTCTTGATATAAACTCAGGTTTGGATACCAAACCCATTACTTATGTGTTATTTCCAAACTTCATCCTTACACACACAATGAATTTAGAGACACCCATCAACAAAAGTAAAAACGTACATGTGGAAATTAAACACACACTTTTGACACAGCTCCTAGTTTTACAATAGACATGTTCAATTCACAAACAATCTTTCTTCAACATAACAGTTGCAGGTGAGCAGAGTGCTGAGATTCCAAGGGAGATAACTCCCGTGATGAGGGAGATAACTGTCACTGTGAGGAAGCCATCAATGAGAAGTGTATTATGTCTGTTGATGGTGGTCCTATGCTATAATGATGTTTCACTGGTTGGTGGCCTGACACCATCGCCTTCATACATTGAAATTCTTTGTTTCAAAATCCGAATCTGAAAATGCAAAAGAACAATAGATTCAGAATAGTTGTACATCATATTATTCAAACTGCTTTGAAGAGCACAAGTGTTTCACCTTTTTACTAAGGGGAGGCAATTTGGATGTTTCTGTTATCTCACGTGTCTCACAGTTTGAGCCAATCGAATCTCATATCTCGTATAAATCCACCCATCTAAGACTCATATCAGTTATCCAACTGCCTGAGCGTTATATTTCACTGAAATCCAAATACCTGAATCTCATATCTCACTGCATCATATGAGCCCCCTATCTCAATGTAACCACCCAAGTCTTCCGTCTCACTGTATCAGTCCATGTCTCACTGCCTCCACCCGGGTCTCCACTGACTTCAGTCTCCTATCTCACCATATCTACCTACCTGAGTCTCCTATCTCACCATATCCACCAAAGTCTCCGGTCTGACCATATCTACCTACCTGAGTCTCCTCCTATCTCACTGTCTCCACCAACTTCAGTCTCCTATTTCGCTGTATACACTTGAGTCTCCTATCTCACCATCTCCACTGACCTCAGACTCATATCTCACTAAAACCACCAAAGTCTCCAGTCTCACCATATCTACCTAATTGAGTCTCCTATCTCACCATATCCACCAAAGTCTCCGGTTTTACCATATCTACCTACCTGAGTCTCCTATCTTACCATATCCACCAAAGTCTCCGGTCTCACCATATCTACCTACCTGAGTCTCCTATCTCACTGTCTCCACCAACTTCAGTCTCCTATCTCACCATCTCCACCGACCTCAGACTCAAGTCTCACCAAACCAACCTGAGTCTCTGATCTCACCGACCTCAGTCTCCCATCTCTCACCGTATCCACCAAAGTCTCCGGTCTCACCATATCTACCTACCTGAGTCTCGTATCTCTCTGTCATGGATTGCAGCTGCGTCTCCAGCTTCTTAAGCTTACTCTGGTACTTCTTCTTCGCTTTGTCAAAAGCTGATATCAAGGCACTGAAACAGATTTCACGTTATTGTAGCAAATGTCACAATTACCACTGACCACTTCACAACCCACCCTGCAGGAGTTGACTGAAAAAAGCATCACAGAAGAGCAAAAAAGTGTGAGTGATTAAGTTGGTTTTTATGCCTCTTTTAGCAATATTCCAGCAACATCATGGCATACCAGAAATAGGCTACACACATTGTACGGAACTGAACTCAGGTCTCTGATGTGAAGAGTGAACACAGTCATCACTAGGCTACTCCTACCCCCACCCCCATCCCCCCACCACACCTATGCCGAACAGAGGCTTGTAAAGATTCAGGCTAGCATCCAGCAACCTCTGCTTGTCAGGAGAGGCGATTAACAATATCAGGTGTTCAGAGCATAGCTAATGTATGTCACTATAACCCAGTTGGCTACATCATTTCTCATGATATCAAAAACTGGATTGTCTGGTCCAGATTTGATAACTTGTGGTGTCAAATAACAAACAAACACACAATATTCCTATTTAACCTCTTTTCTTTTCAGCTGTATTAAATAAAACAACAACAACGACAGGGATACATGCATCTTGTCATAATTTAAACAAAAACATATATACTCAGCAGCAAAACAAACGTCAGTACGAATTCAAAATTAGATAGGCACTTTTATCAAATCATTACAGAAATGGACATAATAAGAGGATCAAAAACGTTTTTGTGTACAATAGCCTGACACATCATGAATAACTCAAATAATTCCAAGACATTACGTGAATGTTTGCAGTCCATGCAGACTCTTGACTTCAGTATCTAGTGTGACCACCATGAGCGGCAATAACTGCAG
>VKKT01003363.1:17767-27965 GCA_008038995.1 Haliotis laevigata | reverse complement strand
TATGGAGACAGTGGCGATAGTAGTGACCTCTGCTATGGACAGTATGGAGACAGTAGTGACCTCTGTTATGGACAGTGTGGAGACAGTTGGGCCAGTCATTGTGATCCCACGCAAGCTCACTGGGACGTCTCCAAAATCTACTTCTTCTGTCATGGAAATCGAGACTTAACCTCGATTTGTCAGAAAACGACATTAGTCCAACGTCGGTTATCCCGGTGCTGACCTTCCCCACGTCAGTGACGTCCCTGATCCAAAAGCCGTGCAGTAGGTTGTCGGATGACCCCTAGACGTCGCGCCCGCGAATGCTATCCGTGCAGACGATTTCACATTTCTTGCAACCTCTCCCTTATCTGAGTGGCAGTTTGCAACTTGTATTGGAATATACTGTTGTTTCACCTCAGAACAAACATCCCATACTTTCTTTTGGCTGATATAAACCGGTATATACATAAGTATATTTAATATAAGCAAGAGCATTAATCAACACCACCCATCCTTTTCATGATAAGTACGAAAACTCTTCATGTTGTATATGCTTAGAAACTTCCGCTTATCAAAATGGTAACTGTTATATTTTTCATTCTGATGAAAGCAAAAACAAAACTGAAATTGAAATCTGGAAACAATTTACTTGCAATCTGAGAGAAATACACAACGTCCACCAAAGGGTTCGGCTTCATGAATCATCTGGTGATTACAACGCCTCCATATCGTCTCCAACAGCCGCAGGTAACGTGTAGACGATGGAGACGTTCATCAGACCAATCAGCCCTACGTCATGTCCTGAAGTTACGGTTTTCTCGGAGCCTGCACCACGCCAGACATTCCTGTCTGTGCCTATATTCGAGGAAAGGACGTCCGATCGGACGATGTTCCCACCAGCTAACAACCTCCTTCAGCTGGTACTGGTCTAGGACACCTACTCGCCATTGCATGCGCAGTCCTTCGGCATGGGGCATGGGATCGCCTCTTGCCAGACGAATTAGGACTGTCAACACTGTCATTGGTCTTCCTTGGTCTTCCGGGTCTTGGACGATCCTTCACTTTACCGGTGGGTGGGTACGTGCTTCCTCTCAAATCGACCTATAACGGTGTGGTAAATGTTAAAGTTAGCACCGATGTTGCAACGGGACACCATTTTGTCATCCATGCCAGTAACTTGCCAAGTTGCCGTCGTGTATGTTTTGAAAGTCAATGTCTTAATTGCCATGTCATGAAACGTTTATTTTTAGTACTGTGGTCTTTTAAGTCAGTTCAGAAAGCTGTAGTGCATATACTGCAGTTTACACCCCAAAGTTTAATTGTGTGAAGCACGTGCTTTACATGTGTATTACAGTATACTAGGGTATGATCGCCTGTTTGGACCAAAATTATATAAAAATACCTTGAATTCAGGGTTTTGCACATGCTATCGAAAGTTCCCGGATGTTCCAGATATCCCGGAACTGGTGCCCACCGCTGGGAGTTTCACTGACCAAAACATGCAGGTCACATTACTGGATTGTAATTCGAGACATAAATGTAACGTGCTTGGCGTATTTCTTTAACGCAACTGACTGAACTCCGAGTTCATATCAAGACAATAGTGCTTCGTAAATACATTGGAAATGCTCATGACATGACGACAATTTTTAAAGGCTTTGTTTCGAGGGACACTAGGGTAACTCACCCAGTGGCGCCAAAATACAAGGCAGGGTATTGCTGAATTGTCTTATCAGTATGAGTGGATCAGAGTTTGAATGAGTGATCGTTTACTGGTTGAATGGCTGAGTGATTGTTCGAGTGAGTGATTGTTTTACTGGTTGAATGGCTGTGATTGTTCGAGTGAGTGATTGTTTTACTGGTTGAATGGCTGAGTGATTGTTCGAGTGAGTGATTGTTTTAGTGGCTGAATGTCTGAGTGAGCGTTTGATTGTGTGATTGTTTTAGTGGCTGAATGGCTGAGTGATTGTTCGAGTGTGTGATTATTTAGTGGTTGAATGGCTGAGTGATTGTTCGAGTGAGTGATTGTTTTAGTGGCTGAATGGCTGAATGATTGTTCGAGTGGGTGATTGTTTTACTGGTTGAATGGCTGAGTGATTGTTCGAGTGAGTGATTGCTTTACTGGTTGAATGGCTGAGTGATTGTTCGAGTGAGTGATTGTTTTAGTGGTTGAATGGCTGAGTGATTGTTCGGGTGAGTGATTGTTTTAGTGGTTGAATGGCTGAGTGATTGTTCGGGTGAGTGATTGTTTTAGTGGTTGAATGGCTGAGTGATTGTTCGAGTGAGTGATTGTTTTAGTGTCTAAATGGCTGAGTGATTGTTCGAGTGAGTGATTGTTTTAGTGGCTGAATGGCTGGGTGATTGTTCGAATGAGTGATTGTTTTAGTGGCTGAATGGCTGAGTGATTGTTCGAGTGAGTGATTGTATTAGTAGTTGAATGTCTGAGTGAGCGTTTGATTGTGTGATTTAATTGTAGAGCATAAATAATGGTTGGGTGATTGAAAGTGTTTACGAGTAATCTTGTGGGTGATTTGTCGACCGGTTGAGTGATTGGTTGTGATTTGGCACAAAATGTCGTTGACTTGGTAGCTTTGGTGTGCACTTCCTGGTTTTAATCTTCGTCTATATGACGACTGGGGGTGGGGGAATTTCGTATGATATTGAAAGAACCATGACATAATTTGAAAATACAGTTTGGTGAATAGTCGTATAAACGCCCAAGTGTGTCGCTCGAGATATCCCAGATATGTAACGGTAGTCTGGATATAATCAAGGCTGGACAAGACAATCTAGTGATTGATATTACGAGCATCGACCCACGTACCTCGGATAGGATGACACTGGGATAAGACCAAGACAGCGTGCCTGACCACCTTGATCCCTTTAGTCGCCCCTTACCGGATTACTCACAACAAACTCTAACCCGGATCTTTACGGTTCATACGCATATGAACTTCACTATCGAAATTATGTGACGGGCTCACAGCCTCTGAAAAAGTCGAAAGTCGTGTGAGCTTCTCGTTTACAAAAATACCTTTTGTAAATGTTTATACATGAACAAAACAGGTTGGTATAGTCCTAAGATGAAATACTGTGAACTACGGAGCTATTAAGACACTCCTTCAAAGCTGTGAAATTGGATCTGCGACTATTAGCAAGTCTAACAGGTTTAAACTGCTATCACCAAACAGCTGAAACTATATCTCTCTTCGTCACGAACTGTGATGATCTCGCCAGGGTAAATATGATACTTGCATCGTTATCACGTGACCTTCACCCAACTCATGAAACGCCCCCTAATCAGGGCGATGTGGCTTTCTGAGGATATGTGTGAAATGTGACTAATAGTGGTGTGGCGTTATAACTAATATATCAGGTGGGTCATTTTGGTGAAATATATTTTTTTGCATTTATACATGTCTCTTGTTGCTGGACTTACGTCTTGTAAGTGTTGAGTAAGGATATACACAATACTAAATCCCGTTGACCGTTGACTTTGCTTCAAATATCGCAATAACTGCACATTTTATTCACAATGATATGATGATATATTCCTCTTAAATTTCAGTGATTACACAAGTAGGCATAACTGTTTTATATCATCAAATGTTGTAGTAAAATCACCATGCTTGATATTTTTTTCAATTTGAAGTCATATTTTCTATATTCACATTCAAAGGAGTTGAACGGATCGGTAACGAAACGCTTAGATTAAAGTCTATAATATTATGAAAGTTGATCCTGAAAAGGTATGTATTATTTTGTGTGAAACATTTGCATGAAGAACACCACTGCGATTGCTGTGACAACGCATGTGTTTTAGCTTGTATATAGCTTGTTCATTGCCTGTCTGTCAACGTCACAGGTCGAAGTTCGAGGCATTGTCTTCTTCGCATCGCATGTGCTGTTACATAGCGTTACGATTATCACAATGTACCGTTAGGTAAACACGAATTAAGTGAGGCGCTCCAATATCTTAGTGGTTAAAGCGTTCGCTCGTTACGCTGCAGGCCCGGGTTCGATTCCCCAAACGCGTACAATGTGTAAAGCTCATTTCGTGTGTCAAGGGACAATAGGTTATATGGATGAATAACTTCTTTATTGCAATGGGGCGGTGGGGTAGCTTAGTGGTTAAGGCGTTCGCTCGTCACGCCAAAGACCCGAGTTCGATTCCCTACATGGGAACAATGTGTCTTCCTCCGTAGTATTTACTGTAATGGTTAAACATTGTACCGTTTGTTTCGAAAGCCGCCTGGATGCTTCGTAACCTGACATTCACTTTGATAACTGCTGTAACGCAAGATACAGAACCAGACATACTGACTTGATAGGCTCGAGTGAGTGGGTGAGTGAGTGAGGTAGGTCCTTATACCGCCAAGATACCATATACCATAACAGGACCCTGGTCTTCTTTAACCACTGGGGCCAGTGGGGTAGCCTAGTGGTTAAAGCGTTCGCTAAATATTGCTAAAAGCGGCGTAAAATCCAACTCACTCACTCTTTAAACACTGGGCAATATGATTTTAAATACTGTCCATCGATCAGACTAATATAAATCCGATATGATCTGTAATAGATATGTGATATCCTGTCACCTATCTTATCAGGGTGTGTAACTGACGTATATGGTAAACACGTTGTTCACTATTGCAGTGATCACGTCAGTGTAAGCGATTTGAATAACTCTGATTGTGTTTGTTATTTCAGTGTATATAATTCATAAGCTGAGTCGGATTAAACATGGATCCAAATTTTTCTAGAAAGAATGGTGAGTATGAGTGAAAACATACCTAAGGTGGAACCCCGTTAACATCAGTTATTTCCTCCTTATAAAACGGCCCATATTATCAAATCTGGGCAGCGTCATTCCTGAATGACGGGGGACAGATAAAAATGGTTTCGCAATTGTTTTACTTTTGTTTATAATAATGATAATTTCAAAACTAGACAATTCATTGTGTTCGGCGTTTTATCAACCGAAGATCAAGGTGAGCAGTGAAACACTTCTATAGCTCGAACTCATTTCACTTGTTACTCGGCAATACTTCCTGGAGAGGGCGTTAAGAGTTGACTATCACGACTCTGATGTCGTCTCGGATGACGAGTTAATGAGGCCTCGCTTTGTCGACACATACACCATTAGTCTAACCATGTTGATGTAAATAAAGTACTGTCGGAAATTAATTTTTTTTTTCAAATTCATAGCTACAATTTATGTAGTTAATATGTGAAAGTGTGATATATCTGTTAAAGAAAGATCGGCCTAACTACAGTCTCAGTGGTAGGGAGATAGGAAACGTAAAAATAGGTCTTTACTGAGGAGAGATCAGTGGAGAAATGAGCAATGCAGTTTTTTTTCGAAGTTCAATGCGTCTTATTTGGAATAGACCATGACTTTATGCAAATTAGTATGCCATGATATTGTATTACAAAGGACATTTGTAAAAGCCCCCTTTGACGTTAGACTTAACTTCATTATAAACGATAACTGACGTAAAAAATAATAACTTTATTACTGAAACTATTAGGAATGTACCTACCATGGAGTCTCACATCACTAAAAACAAACAAGTTAGAGGGGTCGTCTCAAAAGCGAAACCAGGGCGGGTGTCGCAGACGGTGGTTTGAGTTGGGAAATCAGCTAAGATAAGATGATCCTTTATGGGAATTAAACTAGGGAAATAAACAGCATGTCATACAAATTTACAAATAATATCCAGTCTTGTCGATCTTCGGGTGGTCATGTCACCTATATATTTTGAGACATTTAATTCGATGGCTGATTTAAGCTTTTCTATGGGTATCATACTCTTTTACATATCTCAACATAAATTTTATGAAAGAAAGANTGGCTGAGTGATTGTTCGGGTGAGTGATTGTTTTAGTGGTTGAATGGCTGAGTGATTGTTCGAGTGAGTGATTGTTTTAGTGTCTAAATGGCTGAGTGATTGTTCGAGTGAGTGATTGTTTTAGTGGCTGAATGGCTGGGTGATTGTTCGAATGAGTGATTGTTTTAGTGGCTGAATGGCTGAGTGATTGTTCGAGTGAGTGATTGTATTAGTAGTTGAATGTCTGAGTGAGCGTTTGATTGTGTGATTTAATTGTAGAGCATAAATAATGGTTGGGTGATTGAAAGTGTTTACGAGTAATCTTGTGGGTGATTTGTCGACCGGTTGAGTGATTGGTTGTGATTTGGCACAAAATGTCGTTGACTTGGTAGCTTTGGTGTGCACTTCCTGGTTTTAATCTTCGTCTATATGACGACTGGGGGTGGGGGAATTTCGTATGATATTGAAAGAACCATGACATAATTTGAAAATACAGTTTGGTGAATAGTCGTATAAACGCCCAAGTGTGTCGCTCGAGATATCCCAGATATGTAACGGTAGTCTGGATATAATCAAGGCTGGACAAGACAATCTAGTGATTGATATTACGAGCATCGACCCACGTACCTCGGATAGGATGACACTGGGATAAGACCAAGACAGCGTGCCTGACCACCTTGATCCCTTTAGTCGCCCCTTACCGGATTACTCACAACAAACTCTAACCCGGATCTTTACGGTTCATACGCATATGAACTTCACTATCGAAATTATGTGACGGGCTCACAGCCTCTGAAAAAGTCGAAAGTCGTGTGAGCTTCTCGTTTACAAAAATACCTTTTGTAAATGTTTATACATGAACAAAACAGGTTGGTATAGTCCTAAGATGAAATACTGTGAACTACGGAGCTATTAAGACACTCCTTCAAAGCTGTGAAATTGGATCTGCGACTATTAGCAAGTCTAACAGGTTTAAACTGCTATCACCAAACAGCTGAAACTATATCTCTCTTCGTCACGAACTGTGATGATCTCGCCAGGGTAAATATGATACTTGCATCGTTATCACGTGACCTTCACCCAACTCATGAAACGCCCCCTAATCAGGGCGATGTGGCTTTCTGAGGATATGTGTGAAATGTGACTAATAGTGGTGTGGCGTTATAACTAATATATCAGGTGGGTCATTTTGGTGAAATATATTTTTTTGCATTTATACATGTCTCTTGTTGCTGGACTTACGTCTTGTAAGTGTTGAGTAAGGATATACACAATACTAAATCCCGTTGACCGTTGACTTTGCTTCAAATATCGCAATAACTGCACATTTTATTCACAATGATATGATGATATATTCCTCTTAAATTTCAGTGATTACACAAGTAGGCATAACTGTTTTATATCATCAAATGTTGTAGTAAAATCACCATGCTTGATATTTTTTTCAATTTGAAGTCATATTTTCTATATTCACATTCAAAGGAGTTGAACGGATCGGTAACGAAACGCTTAGATTAAAGTCTATAATATTATGAAAGTTGATCCTGAAAAGGTATGTATTATTTTGTGTGAAACATTTGCATGAAGAATATATCACTGTGTTGTACATCCTGGAACACCACTGCGATTGCTGTGACAACGCATGTGTTTTAGCTTGTATATAGCTTGTTCATTGCCTGTCTGTCAACGTCACAGGTCGAAGTTCGAGGCATTGTCTTCTTCGCATCGCATGTGCTGTTACATAGCGTTACGATTATCACAATGTACCGTTAGGTAAACACGAATTAAGTGAGGCGCTCCAATATCTTAGTGGTTAAAGCGTTCGCTCGTTACGCTGCAGGCCCGGGTTCGATTCCCCAAACGCGTACAATGTGTAAAGCTCATTTCGTGTGTCAAGGGACAATAGGTTATATGGATGAATAACTTCTTTATTGCAATGGGGCGGTGGGGTAGCTTAGTGGTTAAGGCGTTCGCTCGTCACGCCAAAGACCCGAGTTCGATTCCCTACATGGGAACAATGTGTCTTCCTCCGTAGTATTTACTGTAATGGTTAAACATTGTACCGTTTGTTTCGAAAGCCGCCTGGATGCTTCGTAACCTGACATTCACTTTGATAACTGCTGTAACGCAAGATACAGAACCAGACATACTGACTTGATAGGCTCGAGTGAGTGGGTGAGTGAGTGAGGTAGGTCCTTATACCGCCAAGATACCATATACCATAACAGGACCCTGGTCTTCTTTAACCACTGGGGCCAGTGGGGTAGCCTAGTGGTTAAAGCGTTCGCTAAATATTGCTAAAAGCGGCGTAAAATCCAACTCACTCACTCTTTAAACACTGGGCAATATGATTTTAAATACTGTCCATCGATCAGACTAATATAAATCCGATATGATCTGTAATAGATATGTGATATCCTGTCACCTATCTTATCAGGGTGTGTAACTGACGTATATGGTAAACACGTTGTTCACTATTGCAGTGATCACGTCAGTGTAAGCGATTTGAATAACTCTGATTGTGTTTGTTATTTCAGTGTATATAATTCATAAGCTGAGTCGGATTAAACATGGATCCAAATTTTTCTAGAAAGAATGGTGAGTATGAGTGAAAACATACCTAAGGTGGAACCCCGTTAACATCAGTTATTTCCTCCTTATAAAACGGCCCATATTATCAAATCTGGGCAGCGTCATTCCTGAATGACGGGGGACAGATAAAAATGGTTTCGCAATTGTTTTACTTTTGTTTATAATAATGATAATTTCAAAACTAGACAATTCATTGTGTTCGGCGTTTTATCAACCGAAGATCAAGGTGAGCAGTGAAACACTTCTATAGCTCGAACTCATTTCACTTGTTACTCGGCAATACTTCCTGGAGAGGGCGTTAAGAGTTGACTATCACGACTCTGATGTCGTCTCGGATGACGAGTTAATGAGGCCTCGCTTTGTCGACACATACACCATTAGTCTAACCATGTTGATGTAAATAAAGTACTGTCGGAAATTAATTTTTTTTTTCAAATTCATAGCTACAATTTATGTAGTTAATATGTGAAAGTGTGATATATCTGTTAAAGAAAGATCGGCCTAACTACAGTCTCAGTGGTAGGGAGATAGGAAACGTAAAAATAGGTCTTTACTGAGGAGAGATCAGTGGAGAAATGAGCAATGCAGTTTTTTTTCGAAGTTCAATGCGTCTTATTTGGAATAGACCATGACTTTATGCAAATTAGTATGCCATGATATTGTATTACAAAGGACATTTGTAAAAGCCCCCTTTGACGTTAGACTTAACTTCATTATAAACGATAACTGACGTAAAAAATAATAACTTTATTACTGAAACTATTAGGAATGTACCTACCATGGAGTCTCACATCACTAAAAACAAACAAGTTAGAGGGGTCGTCTCAAAAGCGAAACCAGGGCGGGTGTCGCAGACGGTGGTTTGAGTTGGGAAATCAGCTAAGATAAGATGATCCTTTATGGGAATTAAACTAGGGAAATAAACAGCATGTCATACAAATTTACAAATAATATCCAGTCTTGTCGATCTTCGGGTGGTCATGTCACCTATATATTTTGAGACATTTAATTCGATGGCTGATTTAAGCTTTTCTATGGGTATCATACTCTTTTACATATCTCAACATAAATTTTATGAAAGAAAGACACGTAAGATGTTAATCAATAGATGTGACATATTCAACACACATGAAAAATTATAAAATATTTTGAGATGACCCCTTGTGCTTGTAGGCAGCACATGAATTTCATGCATGTGAGTCGAGGTCCGTCGTCATACATGGCTGAGCGACCTAATTGCCATCTGTTGTCTGATGTATTGTTTTCAGCGGCTATTCGTACGTTTGCTAAGTTTTGCCCGATTTTTTGAGTAAACATGCTTTTCTGGATATGCTATTACGCATCCCGTTGAACGCCCGGTTAGGCCGATGTGGGTTATTTCGACATATTATATTTGCAACTGTGTACATTTTAGGGATACAGAATAACAGCCTATAAACAGTTTTGTTCTATTTCCGATAGTACTTTGGTTCATAAACAGGCATGGTAGATGGCGGAGTTATATAGAATCCCGAAACAAACATGCGTATGTGCTGCTTGCAACTCTGAAATGGGTTCAAGACTCACCCTGTCTGCTACAATATACCCTGACCTGAGTGCACGACTCACCCTGTCTGCTACAATATACCCTGACCTGAGTGCACGACTCACCCTGTCTGCTACAATATACCCTGACCTGAGTGCACGACTCACCCTGTCTGCTACAATATACCCTGACCTGAGTGTACGACTCACCCTATCTACTACAATATACCCTGACCTGAGTGTACGACTTACCCTGTCTGCTACAATATACC
>VKKT01003362.1:35120-47047 GCA_008038995.1 Haliotis laevigata | reverse complement strand
GATTTTACATGTGCCACTGTACCGGAGAACACTAGCAATTTTAAAGTTATTTCCACCCCTGAAATATATGCTCTGGCATCTCTGAGAATAAACTGTATGTCTGGTAGGGCTGTGTATTTGCAAATTAATTGTATTTCCATATATTGTGATTCAGGTACCAGTATTGTGATACGTATTGCGATACATTCGGAACTTAAGCGTCTGACAGTGGGTGACACTAACTGTGCATGTCAATCCTATTTCCTACATTATAAGTCCCTAAACATATATGTTATGGTTCTGATAACAGCAATCTCAGAATTAGGTTACATAGTCAGGGATTTTCTTTTCTTTTTATATAATTTATAGCATTACAGTATGACCTTTTGTCATTGAACAATGAAGGAAAACACTTGTTATGAATGGAAGTCTGTCGCGATTTTAATCTAAACCATAAAGATAATCACCAAAACTTCATATATGTTCTTTACCCAATATACCGGTTCTCAGAAAAAATATTGCAATACGTATCGTTCGTAAAGCGAATTGCGATATACTGGTAAACCGGTAATACGGTGCAGTCCTAGTGTCTGGTACCCATGGTTATTATCATGGATCAATAGTTCCTGGTACTAAACACCTTGGCTTCAGGTCCAATTTAGTTTGATTAAACGCACAACCGTTATGACTTGTGACATTGTTTAAACATGTCATACAAAACATTTTCTCATTCAAACCTTGTCAGTGAAACAGCTGAGTATCCTAGTGGTTAAAGTGTTTTCCAACCAAGCTAAAGGCCAAGGTTCCTTTCCCCACACACGTACAGCATGTTAAGACCATTTTGGGTGAGCCAGACAGGATATTGCTTGAATATTGATAAAAGAAACATTAAGCCATACACACTCACCCGCCCGGGGCGGTAGGGTAGCGGTAGGGTTAAAGCATCCACTTGTCACGCCGAAGGCCCGGGTTTGATTCCCCACATGGGTACAATGTGTGAAGCCCATTTCTGTTGTCCCCTGCTGTGATGTTGCTGGAATATTGCTAAAAGCAGTGTAAAACCATACTCATTCACTCACCCGCCCACCTGTTTGTAAAAAATAGGCTTGTTGTCTTGGAAGATTCTGTGTCTTCGTTCTCCATAAGGATTGTATGTTACAAGCATGGCATACACTTATTTCATTCTTCTCTTTGCAGAGATATGATGAAGATAAGCAAATGTATTTTGTTATTGTAATACTGAAAAAAATGTACCACTGCTAACTTTCCTATCGATACAGAAACTAGGACAAAATAAACTACAAACCTGAATCAACAACACCTTAAATGAATTTTAAAAATTCTTTACTGCTCTAGAAGTAATGACTGTTATTCTGGTTGCCATGGTGATTCAATAAACATCCTGGTAATAAGACATTAGGTTGTGTGGGCCATTTAACTTCATTACTGAAAAAAAGTTGATTTGATTTATCATTAGCTTGAAAATATCAATGATATTTTATGACTTGCCCTAGAGATATCAATGAAGTTCATTGAACACAACACACAGATTTATGGGGGGCTGTGGAAAAATGAATCTTTACAGGGCTTTCACTTACATTAACTATCCTTTCAAGGTAAAAATTGAACATTCTAAAAATCTTGGAACACCAACAGGATGCTTGTTAATTATATATTTTATTTAAACTTTGTTGTAAATTAATTAGTTTTATAGAAGAAAAAAAACATGTTCATAAACAATATTTTTGTCAACAGTAAATTTGTTGCAAGTTATATGAGGAAGATATTACTTTGATTATTGATTAGTCTTTTCCTCCGAATAACACTGAATGTGAGCTTGCACAGGTTATGAGATACAACATCATAAAAGAGAGTATTTAAATATCACGCAAATACCACCAGCCCACCCTCCCTTATCCTCCAGGGCCCAGATTTTCAAAACTCTCTTAGCGCTAAGATAGTTGCAAGTTAATGTTAATGTTACGACTATCATAGCGCTAAGAGAGCTTTGAAAATCTAGACCCGATTTTTTAATTTTGAAAATGTTAACGAAGTAATGACCGGAGCCCTGTTTCACAAAGCTCTCGTAAGCCTAAGATCTTGTAACTTTTCTCGTAGCAATCATACCTTTTGGGTGCCTTTGTACAAAACAACCTTAGCGCTAAGACTACCTTAAATCTATGTGAAGGTATGTGAGTTACAGTCACCTTAGCGCTAAGATCTCTTTGTACAACGACACCCTGTACTGTAGCAGACTTATGACAGTCGTGGCACTACGATAGCTTTGTGAAACGGGTCCAGAAGATTAAGTATCCAAACTTATTAATAGCAAGTGAATGAGTGACTGAATGAGTATTTCATAATATGGCACCAACTATACCATTCACACTTTGCTAAGGATCAAATCATGGATTCAACAGAAAACTATAATGTGGGTTCAAATTTGGTTTAAATATCTAAGCTTATTGTTAGCATGGTTCCAAGGTTTCAGTATGTCATGGCATCTTGTGGATCCCTGCTATTGACAGGTGTTGTTTACTTGTCAATGACTCGTTCAATGATTTGTAAAATGGTTGATTGGTTCCACGAAAACCATATTTATGGTTACTCATGTATCAAGTGCATAAGGTTAGATTAAAGTGGCTGTTTGGGTTTCCATATCATTATTTATCTATAGTCTGTAGTTTTAAATGGATATAATTTCAAATTATAAATGTACGTTTAAGTAAAGTTGTGAATTTTTGTGATCCTTATCAAAGTGTGAGTAGTATATATTGCAGCTATTCATGGCAGTCATATTTATATAGATGCGACAAAAGCCTTTCCACATCCATAAGAAATTGTCAGTTGTACAATTCTAGACCAATTGATGAAAAGTGTCCCCTCAATTTTTCCATGAAAGTCGAGCTACATGGCAGTGGTCTGTAAATGATCGAGTCCAGACAATCCAATGATCAATATCATGAGCATTGGGCTACGCAGTAGGGATATGTGGACATGTGTCAACCAAGTCACTGTGAGCTTGACCACTGATCCCGTTAGTCACCTCTCATGACAAGCATTGGTTGCTGAAGACCAATTCTAACCCAGATCTTCTCGAGTTAAAATAGAATATCTCTGTAAAAATCATGAATGCGATATTCAAAAGAAAAAATTTAAATCTTTTTCGCAAAAGAAAAATATTTCTTTCAAATCCGCATGTACAGTTTACACACAAGGATGACAAAATTCCTTTAAATGTCAGTGTGCTCCCAAGGTCGCTTTATTTGAACAAGGTTGGGAAAGCAGCCATTCTGTAGTGAAATGCCTGCATCAAATGACAACAGGCTGCTCCAGGTATTGTCTACGTATGTATGACACCTAGTTTGTTATGATTCATTTGCATGTGTGTATGCAACCTAATTAGGAAAATAATATAGTGCTGTTATTGATAATGATAGTACATGATAGGTCCTTTAGTAGGATTTAGTTTAGGTTTGGTTTGCTTCAAAACTGATAGGTCACGCGAAGACCCATGTTCCATGGGTACAATGTGTGAAGCCCATTTCTGGTGTTCCCCGCTGTGATATTGCTGGAATATTGCAAAAGGTTGCATAAAACCATACTCACTCACTCACTCACTCAAAACTGATAGTGCATTTTTTAAAATATCAGTCATGAAATAAATTTAATGATAAAATTCACAAAAATCTACATTTTTGTGATTTTTTTAAGTGTAAGGAGGACAGGGGAATAAGGTAGCCCATTCGTTTAAGGTGCCACACATTGGGGTCCAAAGTTTTCCAAAGCAGTCCTTGATCTTGACTTCAAATACTGTTACCAACTTTGTGAAAATGTTCAATGCCTGAGACCTGCATTACTCCATCACTCTGCCATGCTGTAATATTACTGATGTACTGTTTCAAACAAAGTTAAACCCAACTCCCTCACTCACTCTAAATCTACAGGACCTGTGAAGGTCCGGGTTAGAATATTGATCTATTTGGCCCTAGGGTATCATATGAAAAATATGTATTTTCACCCTCATAAGTAATAAAGTATACATTTTGTCATCTTTATGCAAAACTTTGGTCTCTCGCATTATATTTTATAGTAACGCCATTCCTGTTTCTGTTCAATACATTATTTGTCTTTACTACAACAGAAATTGAATATTTTAGGGATTATGAACACAGACTCCCAAGAACTGAATTATTATGTAAAACAGTAATGCGCATTTACTGTTAAACAATGCTTTCACAATTAATAAATTTATTGACATCAGTACTATTTCAGTTAAAAGCTCTTGGGTAATTCAGTCTTCATTCAGTGCAAACAAATTCAGCTCTAATTGATTTCACTGCCTCAAATTGCATCTTACAGTTTTTCTTGTATAATCAGAGACCATATAACAGATTATGTGGTCTCTGGTATAATCAATTTTCTCAGAAATGGAATGAATAAATAATTGATCCCCAGTTGTAACCATTGTCATCAGAGGGTTACCTTCAGTTCAAATCTATAGTCAGCAGTTTAATGCAGCTGAACCAAACTCACCCAGAACAGTCTGTAATCCCAAGGTCAGTTAGGGGGACAATCTCAAGGTCATGCTGACCTGAGGGGCTAGTTTGCATCACATTTCAAATACTTGTAAATATTTCCTTTTGTTTGGAGTACCTTGACAGGTTTCAAATTCCAGACTTGACTGATTTATTAATGTACTGTAGGCCGCAGGGAGATTTATCCCCTGTGTTGAAGCAAAGGACAGGTGTTTTCCATCACACCATCAATGAAATGATCAGCTATCAATTTATTTATTTTTTAAATTGGGCATTCATTGTCTGCATTGTTTAACTTTCCCTCTGGATTTTTAATGCAGTTTAGCACTTGGTCACCTGACCAGATTTTCTAAAACTTCAGGGGTGGTGGGGTAGCCCAGTGGTTAAAGTGTTCACTCGTCACACTAGAGACACGGGTTTGATTCCCCACATGGGTACAATATGTGAATCCCATTTCTGGTGTCCCTTGCCGTGATATTGCTGGAATATTGCTAAAAGCAGCTTAAAGCCTAAACTCGATTACTGTAGCTCAAATAAGGCTTGATGTCCAAAGATTTTTTTTGCCCTGTTTATAAAATTTGGCTTTTTGCTTCTTTCGGAGCTACTTTAAGTGATTATTGAACTTTAGAAAGTTTAAAGCGGAATATTGAACTTTGAGCATCAAGCATCTTCAAGTTTGGCACCTCTTACAACAAGCACAGATTGTGTTGACTTTGGGACCTCCAGGGCTCTTCAGATCAGGAGTGGGTGACATGGTGTAACAATAACGGTACCATACTGTTGTAGATAACAAGCTGTCCGAAAATAGAATATTTGTTTTGTTTTTATTCATTTGTTTGATTATGCCACACTTAGCAATAGTCCATCTATATGACACCAGTCTGTAAATAATCAAGTCTGGACCAGACAATCCAGTGACGGACATCATGAGCATCAATCTACGCATTCATGATACAGTGACATGCATCAACCAAGTCAGCAAGCTTGACCCCCAATCGTGTGTCAATTGCAAGCTTGACCCCCAATTGTGTGTCAAGTGCAAGCTTGACCCCAATTGTGTGTCAAGTGCAAGCTTGACCCCCAATCCTGTGTCAAAGGCAAGCTTGACCCCAAATCGTGTGTCAAGTGCAAGCTTGACCCCCAATCGTGTGTCAAGTGCAAGCTTGACCCCCAATCGTGTGTCAAGCGCAAGCTTGACCCCCAATCGTGTGTCAAGCGCAAGCTTGACCCCCCATCGTGTGTCAAGCGCAAGCTTGACCCCCAATCATGTGTCAAGTGCAAGCTTGACCCCCAATCGTGTGTCAAGTGCAAGCTTGACCCCAATCGTGTGTCAAGTGTATGTGAGAAACATTAAACAACACAATAACTTACACATTTGGTGATAAAGATTACAGATTGTGAATTACCAATTCACAAGATGTATTCCAACTTTTCCCAAAAAATGTATCTGCCCATACCTAGAAAAAACAATTTTCGAGCATTAAATAATCCATGTAAGTTATCCTTGGATATAGGGTACGTATTCACAGAGTGACGGGTTTAGATGAAGACTGCTTGAACAGCATGTCAGTTAATATTATGTAACAGTGTTACTGATGATGGGAGGAGTGAGTGAGTGAATGAGTATGGTTTTACGCCGCTTTTAGCAATATTCCAGCAGTATCACAGCAGGGGACACCAGAATCGGGTTTCACACATTGTACCTGGAATCGAACGTGAGCCTTCAGTGTGACGAGTGAACGCTTTAACCACTAGACTACCCCACCGCTGATGCGAGAGCGCGTGAGGAAAGCCAGGATGCTACTTACATGTAGACATAGTGTGAAATAATTAAGCTCAGTGTTATGTGTAATAGCACCTGTATGTATGTGTAATCTGCATGCTCATGTTACTGCACAGTGAATGAATGGTATGCCATTTTATTACAGTAATATATCATTATATTATATATTATATTATTATTTATTTATTTTAAAATATACAGATACATTTTATGATCTCTAAGAATAAATGGCCAGTTTATATAACTAGTTATATTTTATGTGAATGTTAAGATTTTACCAAAATATTTGATAAGACTAGAAGCATATTAACAATAAGTGATTTCCGAAAGGATAATCATTTTGACCTGTACATGTCAATATCATGTATAAAACAGATATTATTTCCAATACCACTGGTAAAATTAATGACAAATGTATAAAAATATATTTACTATAAACACTAAATCAATACTTCATATCCAATAAAGATGTAGAATAATATCAGTGCCAATATATTTCATTCTGGTCAATCCAATAAACTTGCTTTCTCATTTCAGACGTCCATGATGTCACAGTGGCATGGTTGCTATGGATACGGAATTTCTCGTATTTTTGAATATTCAAATTCATCTGCGGAGCTTCAGACGGGGTGTACCTGATTATGACATGAGTGCTTAGAATGTGCAGAATTGGCAGAAACCTGTCGAGTTTTGAAAACTGCTGCTCTTGTGATACTGTTTGTCGGTGTTGAGAAAATTATTTGTAGTGGAGAGGAGTATTCTTCAGGATTCCAGAAAATTCTGAAGAGAATATTTTCCAGTGTTGCTGGAGTTCAAGACAGTTACTCTTGCCTGTTTTTCTTAATTAAAGGACTTAAGGTCGTATTCTACTTGAACATTTGCCTGGCTGTGTTAAATATGACTTGTTAATGAATTCCGAGATGATCAAGGCGCTGTTACATTCTGAGATAACATCTTTTGTCTGCTTAATATGTGATAGTATGTTGTTTATTTTTTAAACTTTATTTTATTTTTTAAAGAGACATTCAGTTCAACACCAACATTGGTTGACAGAAGATTATGGATATATAAATTATGGAAAGAAGTTTACAAAAGAAATGATAACATATATTATATTTGGGATTACACTTTCTAAAATGGCATTGTGTATTTCAAAAGAAATGATGACACAAATATTATCATTGTGTGCGTTTGTGTATGATGAAAATTAAGTTATGATTATCACATGTTTTAGAAAACCCTTGTGATGGGTTTCTTGGTGTTTAACCAAACAGAAGGTACAAGAAATCAGTTCTGACATATGAAGTCATTGCCATCTGATTGTCCATAATGCATAATAGATACAATGTGCCATGTCAGTAGAATTAGAATCTATTTAAAAAGCATTCATTATGATTATATATGCACCTGAGAATATTACAAACAGCATTTTCTCAATGCTATGGCTGTCCCATTCTCAAACAACACAAATTACACTTTTCCAAAGTCGCCTGGGTGCCGTTGTACAAAGCGATCTTAGCGCTAAGGTGACCGTAACTCCCATACCTTAACATAGGCTTAAGGTAGCCTTAGCGCTAAGGTTGTTTAGTACAACGGCACCCAGGACGCAGTTTGGTGAATAAGCCTATAAGAGTTACCTCCCTTTCAATGGTTCTGGCTAAGCATGAGGTATCATGTGAAATTTGCCGATGTGTATGAGATAATGAAAATAATTAGTTTCACAATTAAACAACACCATGATTTGGATGCCTTTGTCATTTACTCTATATTTGAATATCTGTGAATTGTGTATACTGAAGCCATGTTAGAAGTTGCTATATAACATTAATGCAGCATAATTATATGCAATTAATTCTTGAAGTTTGCATGATAGCTATTGAGCATGGAATCAAAACTGCTTCAATAGATCACCAAAAGCTTATAGTGCTGAATTCAGAATATGTCATATTATATTGTACATTTACGCTACTTGTATCTACTGTTGAAATTTGGTATGTAGACTTGACTATGATTCCAGAACAAAACTGCGGAAGTTTGATTTGTGGCGAAATGTAAACAGTTGTATTCTATTGTTGTGATCGACTGTTTATATTTTTTCAAATTTTAGTCCTATTCTGCAAGAGCAATATATTAACTATTGATTGGGCAAAAGACAAAATTAAAGCTTTAAACCATTTCTAATTGTATGTCTGAAATTCTTCAGGAATCACTTGACAAGTTTACATGCTTGACAAATTATGTATATGTGTATATATGTATGTATGGGTATCCACACTGTGTAGTGCATCCTTATGATTCAGGGTAGATAACTATGTATTCCGAGGATAATACTTTTAAAAGCAAATACATATTCGCCACAAAATTCAATAATCAGAAAATTAACTCTTTTTGAGTTAGAACAATTTACAGCTAGACGAGCCACTCATTGGAGAGTTATGTCCCTTTGGTATCATGATCCTGGCGTTGTTTGATGGAATTCAAGAGTTGCATCAAGTCTAACGTTCAGCCTATGGTGGCCAAAGTGTTTATGTACCGAGACCACGTTTCCGCACATTGTGTTCGCAGCTGCCATGTTGCTGAAACACTTCTGGAAACTTTGTTAAATCGCAACACAATCACCTTACCGTAGGCGAACCCATTCGTCACCACTCGCCCCTTTCCGTAACCTCCAAGCTATTCGGCTTGTCCCGGAATAACACGAGTTGGTCACGAGTGTAGACGAATCCTTCAGCACATGTGGCAGCTAACACTGACGCCCCAACACTCTGTCAAACATGGTCATCACCAAATTCTATTGCGACTGTCATCGGATATGGGGACCCATTCTGTCTGGGGATATTCCCACAGAGTGAGTGAGTGAGTAAGGTTTGATGATGATGTGAACAATATTCCACAAATATCAGACCCTGTCATTTTCATGCGAAAGTTCTTGAAGTGATGCAGATATTGTAGGTTTATATTTGGTTGAAACCTGAACATGGGTATATAAATCTTTAAACGTATTCTTAGCCGGACAGGATTCAAACCCACGATCATAGAGCCTATGAGACAACTCTGCAAGAGAATGCAGCTCCTTCGACAATTGAACCACCTTGGCGCCTCATTGGTATAGAATACGTGCAACATGCTTGGTTGGTTGGTTGGTTTGTTGTTTAACGCCGCACTCAGCTATATGGTGGCGGTCTGTAGATAATCGAGTCTGGACTAGACAATCCAGTGATCAACAGTATGGGCATGAATCTGCTTGATTGGGATACGATAACATGTGTCAACCAAGTCAGCGAGCCTCACCACCCGACCCGTTAGTCGCCTCTTACGACAAGCATGGGTTGCTGAAGACCAATTCTAAGTTCTTTACGGGTCCGTAAACATGAAAAGCGACATATATTGCATCCTAGCAATGAAAGCAGGAATTCCTCTCAGAATCAGATGTTATATACTCTCTATCATGAGCCAGTGCACTCACGCAGTCAGCTGTGTTAGAATTTGCCACCGTGTTATAGGCGTGTTAATGATTCTAGTCAGAGATGCAAATTATGTGTTGTTTCAGAGAATAATTCTATTGTTAAAGTGCAATTAATGTAAATGTACATGCTATCCACATGCAAATGATATACTGTGTCGAGGAAAGTGCTGCGCAATGAGACAATTAGGGACACCGCCATGCAGGTATGTTGTTGATGGCCAAATCACACGGTTTAATTATTACTTTGAGAAATCAATCAAAATAATAACAAGGAGTTACTGATGTTCATATTTTACCAAACATGTTACAAGGAACTGACTGTTGATTTGAACTGGAGAAGATATAGGCCATTGGTTATTGTTGTGTATATCAAGGACTTATATATGTGTGAACCTTTGGCTTTATTACATAGCAGTTTAAGTTTTGATAATATCAAAGTGGATAAAACTTGCTGTTCCTTATGGAAACGATTTTCTTTATCGCCAAAGATAGCTTTATTTCAAAACATACAACGCGCTAGCTGCAACGAGATTAGTTTCACGTACTGTATGTTGCTTAAGTGAATCGTTATTGCAGACCTTGTAAATGTGTAGTATATATATATCCATGTATCCAACAAAGTACAAATGATTACTGTTTATACAGTGGGCCCTGGGCCCTGGAAGCTGCATAAATCATTGTGACTTTGTTTGATGATAGAGAAGCTTTAAGCGTTTATATACTGGAATCTCGTGTACATTGTTTTGCGGCTGTGTATCGAGGAAGAGGTTGTTGCTAGGATACACGAAATCCCGGCCTGGGATTGGCTCGTATATTTAGTTACATGAATTTCTGTTCAGTATTACCATTTCCTTTAGTGTCTGACCATCGATTGTACACAAACAGTGTTTTGTCTGTAATGAATGTTTCCACTTCTGAACAATGCGTCATGTCGGTGTACAAATCAGCATGCAAGTGCCAATAAAACAATTTGATAAAGATTGCAAATATTTGTTGTATTTTCATGTGGCCAATGGCGACCGAAAATTGAACAAATGTAAATATGTATATTTATATATGTATATTTATACCAGAATCATAAAATGGTGGACAGAGACTTAATAATTTGATATTGGCACATGTTATAAATGCGAACATTTGGTTGGCTTTGGTTGTTTAACACTGCACTCAGCAATATTCCAGCAAAGACGGTATAATCTTTGATTCCAAGTCTGGGCTAGACAATCTAGTGTTCAACAGCATGAGCATCGATCTTCACAATTGGGGTACAATGACATGTGTCAACCAAGTCCGCGAGCCTGACCACCCAATCCCGTTAGTCGCCTCTTGGGACAAGCGTCTGTCAAACGAGTACACAACAGGGTGGATGTTCTAACACGTGAAACGAATCGTTCCCTTCGCCTGTGTACCATCGTGGCCAACTCGTGTTATTCCGGGACAAGCTCGTTAAATCACCACGACTCTGCTGTTTGGTCCAGTGGGATTATTGAGGCTCATGTCACGTCAAACCTCTCCAGATAATCAGCGTGAATGATGGTTGTTGGGTGAGTGAGTGAGTGAGTTTAGTTTTACGCCGCACTTAATATTCCATCTATATGGCGGTGGTCTGTAAATAATCGAACCTAGACCAGACAATCCAGTGATCAGCAGCCTGAGAATCAATCTACGCAATTGGAATACAATGACGTGTCAACCAAGTCAGCGAACCGTAAGTTACCTTTTACGACAAGCAGGGGTCACTGAAGATCAAATTCTAACCCGGATCTTCTCGGGTATGGTAGATATTGTACATTTTCCAGCACCGGGTTATATAGTACCTTATAGTATCCTGGTTTAGGTCCGATAGACAAGTGCTTGATCGCATCTTCCTGTAACGGATCGAAGACACACACAAATAACCCCAGAAAAATCGTACTGTTTGAAATCCGGAGAAAGATTCTTTTCAAAAGCTGTCTTTAAGATTAAAAAATCTTAGGAACATGTTTAACATAATATCCGAGAAGTTTCATCAGTTGACACCTTTTCACAATTTGATAGTTTATTAAGTGTCCGAAACATTGAATTTACGACTGCATAAGTAGAGAACTATATGTAAGTTTTTGGCCAAGTGACCGCCTCCGTGGTGTAGTGGTTAGAGCGTCCGCCCGGAGAGCGGAAGGTC
>VKKT01003361.1:27676-40081 GCA_008038995.1 Haliotis laevigata | reverse complement strand
TTTTTCTGGTTTCAGTGTTCCAGATGTAGCTTTCTCCATGGGGTTAACAGCCAATAAGAAGGTATGGGTACTTCCATATTTCATAGCCATTTAAAATATATGCAATTTACCTTAATATGAAATGCTAATTATTGGATATCTCCTCGACACAGACGAATTCAAGGATGGATAAGCAAAGGCATAATACTATATAAAGGCTTAAGTCCCAGAACAAATGTTTATGATATGATGTTTTAAGACTGACGGCTTGAAAAGGACGATCCGCAACTAAACTACCGGGCAAAAGAAAGTTATCACCGACTTCACTTGACCCAAAAAATAGAAACAAAGACGTATGTAAATATTTATGATGATTCATTGTAATGCTGATCTTGCATTTGCTGCAATTCATTAAAAAAGAGTCAAGGGGTCAAAATTATAAATTACACAAATCGGAATTAATTCAAAAAGTGCACAAGGAGTCACATAATGATACAGGAGTCAGGAGACAGAGGGCAAGAGACGATCCCAGAGACGATCCCAGAGACGATCCCAGAGATGATCAATTGGGTTCATGTCTGGAGATCAAGCTGGCCAAGGCAATACGTTGAGGCTGTGCAGGTATTCTCGAACAATTCTGGTGGAGTTAGGCCATGCGTTGTCTTGGTGGAAAATGACTCCTCTTGTTCTGTCGTCACAAAAAGTCTCAACACTTCATCCCTGTATCGCTGGGCATTCAGATTTCCTCGGATGATAACCAACCTTGTTGTTCACATGCCAAAAATGCCACCCCATACTATCACGCCTCCTCCATCGAACGGATGAACTTCTTAAATGCAGTTTGGCACCAGTCGCTCTCCTGTACGTCGAAAAGCTCGAACTCTGCCGTCGTTTCTGAACAGACTGAACGGACTTTCATCTGTAAATAGCACTCTCTCTCCCAGTTACGGCGCTGCCACCGACGAACAGTTCGTGTCCATTACAGTTTGACGGTGTAGACGGGTCAAGACCATTCTACGGAAGGGGCGGTTATCTCGTATACCAGCCACACCAAGTCGTCGAAGAACTCTTGGTCCACCCGATCTTGGGCGGTCTTGGGTCTGGCCTGTTTGCACGTAGCGATTTATCAATTTGCTGTTATCAATTGGTTGGCCTTGCGTAAGTCTTGGCATATTCATGGTGTTGTATTGGTTACTGCATGCTTGCTCTGTCCAACATCGGTATTTATGCCACAATCATACACGTACATTTGGACCAATGTCCCACAATTACACTTTTCACGTTTTGAAAAATGCACGATTCGGAGGAAGTTTTCGGACAGCTGCGTGTTATCGGGACCATGTTGCGTTTTGGCGAATGTTTTCTGCTTGGGTTCAAACCTGTTCCAGAGTTTTTGTTTTTTTATACAATTACTTTAAAATGGATAACTTTCTTTTGCCCAGTAGTTTATCTAAAGGAACTTTTCGGTGAGGGAATGTTCGAATAATGTATCAAACATAACCCGTATCCCGTAAATGGATATCCAAAACAATGCATGCGTCATTGGTCAGATTCTGTCTATTTCACGCAGGTGATAGTGGGTGTGGTCTACATACCTGTCCTTGACATCATGTACAATAGCATGAAAGGTCATGGGTCATACTGTAATGGAAGGAAGCTTGCTGCAAGCGGCGTGGAAGGTGAGATGTACAGTCAGATATCATGGTGTACCAATTTTATGTTGAAAAAAATCCCCGAAGTTCAATATTCAGTGTTTCTTTCTGAAACTCATGAGTTAGCTCGAGTGCAATCCAAAGATGCAGTTCAAAGCGAATCGAAGATTTCAACTGACAGATTCTGTCGGTCGAGGCACTTTTAAAAAAACCCAGTGAAAACGTAATGAACTGTTCATAGTTTTTATTATCCAACCACTAATTGGGATTCCGGACAAGAAGGGTTGACGCGTAGGCTAGAAGTAAAAACGTTTGGTCCTCAAGCTGAAGGACCTGGTTTGATTCCCGTATGCGCATAATGTATGAAGCACATTTCTGGTGTCCTCCGTTGTGATATTGGTGGGATATTTTTGAAAGCGGCCTAAAACCATATTCATTCACCCTCAGCGAGCATTGTAGATCACAGAAAGCTATCGTTGCGCTACGACTGTCGCAAGTCTATGATAAAGTATGGGAGTTACGATGACCTTAGCGCTACGATCGCTTTGTGAAATGGGGCCTCAATCCAGAGCCGGCTGTTTAGAGACAGTCGTCATTTATCTGGATTTCGGTCTCAACATTACATTGACTCTTTTTGGACCCGTGAAGATCAGGGTTAGGATTGGTCGTTAGCAATCCATGCTTGTAAGAGGCAACTAACGGGATCGGGTGGTTAGGCTCGCTGTCTTGGTTGGCGAATGTCACCATATCCCAATAGTGTAGATTGATGCTCATGCTGTTGATCATCAGGTGGTCAAGTCCAGACTCGATTATTTACAGCCCACCATATAGCTTGAATATTGCTGAATGCGGCGTTAAACAACAAAAACAAACGAACGAACAAATAAACAAACAAACACTCAAACAAAAACACTTTTTGATGAAAGTTTGCCTCTGAGTTTCAAAGAAAACCCCAACATTCCATACTATTGTTTGGAATTAGTCTATAGTTGTTGTAGGTTTTGGGTTTGTTGTTTAACGCCGCACTCTGCAATATTCCAGCTATATGGGGGCGGCCTGTAAATAATCGTGCATGGACCAGACAATCCAGTGATCAACAACATGAGCATCGTGCTACGCAACTGGGATACAATCACATGTCAACCAAGTCTGTTGTAGGAGAATCAAGCTTACACTTGACTTCAAAATCATCAATATATAGTAACCTATTCGACGACTATTTATTGTTAAAACGCAATGTTACGACCTTATACGTAATCATAACATAAACAATGTAACACAAGGACAGCTAGCATTGTTTAACCGTAAATTACACTGCCATATAACAGTGCCCATCCGTATTTTCCAACCCGTAAAGATCCGGGTTAGAATTGATCTTCAGCAACCCATGCTTGTCGTAAGACGCGACTAAAGGGGTCGGGTGGTCAGGCTCGCGGACTTGGTTGACACATGTCATGGTATCCAAAATGCGTAGTACGATCTTATGACGTTGATCACTGGCTTGTCTGGTCCAGACTCGATTATTTACAGACAGCCACCATACAGCTGGAATATTGCTGAGTGAGGCCTCAAACAACAAACTACCCAACCAACCAACCCTATTTTCTGATTTCAGAGCTGAAGCAGTCTATGGTTATCTATGATACTGGGGTTCTACGCTCTCCGTGGAATGTTGACAAAATGCTCCAGAATGTCCGCAATATAGTCACAAACAGTCACGGGTAAGTGTCCTTAAGAATTTAACCAATGTGGTTACAAACCAATGACACAATACAACCCATGTTCTTCTATGCCTCTTAACGGAGGGGGCACAAAGGCAGTAGGGAACGCCGAAACACGCACTGTGTTATAGATTGACAGGATGTGTTACCCGACTGATGTGAAACAATTGTTTTTGAAGGTTTAGGACTCATTTAATGTCAAGCAGTAAGAGGAAAACCATCTTATGGACTATGGAATTGATCCCTGGCAATCTGGCTTGTAGATGGTGTGAGTGAGTTAGTTTAGTTTTACGCCGCACTCTGCAACATTACAGCTATATGGCGGCGGTCTGAAAATAAGCTAGTCTTGACCAGATAATCCAGTGATCAACAGCATGAGCATTGATCTACGCAATTGGGATACGATGACATGTGTCAACCAAGTCAGCAAGCCTGACCACTCGATCCCGCTTGTCGCCTCTTACGACAAACATGGGTTGCTGAAGACCAATTCTAACCCGGATCTTCACGGGTCTTGTTGAAGGATGTTATTTAAAGGCTCTGGTGGCCAGACACGGCGTCTTGGTGGGCGTGGCACTGTATCCAAACGGAGTGGGTTGTAACTCATCATTTCAATCGCTAGATTGTCTAGTCCCGAAACGATTTTTTCAGGCAACCGCCGAATCGATTTTTATGCCATTTCGGGATTCTATGACTGCCGTTTTGTACGCTCGGCGACCGGTCTCGGGCGCTTTTGTAGATGATACGCAAGTTTTGTTTCAATTTCAAACGATTAGTTTTCCATTACAAATGCGTTAGTGTCAGTTTTAGAGGAAACTATTGCAGTTTGGAAGTTTATTTTCCTAATTTTGTGATTTTGTTCTGTTTTGGTGTATATGGGTTCAGTTTTGAGGATTTGTTCTCCGTTTGTATGGTAGGCCTGCGAATACCTGTAATATTTAAAAACAGGGATACGAGAATACGAGAATATAAGGCAACATCGAAGTCACAGAGCCTGGCCTCCCGACCCAATTACTTGCCTCCTACAAGCACGGGTTGTTGGAGACAAACTCTAACCAGGATCCCCTTTTCAGTAAACTTTCTTGAATTTCAGCCTTCGGTCATACGGGGCTGCAGCTGTCCACTGCTGCAAAATGGCCGAGGGCCAGGGCCAGGCGTGGGTGGAGTACGGCCTCTACTGCTGGGACTTCGTGGCTGGTTTACTCATAGCCGAGGAGGCTGGGGTGTACGTCATGGACCCAGATGGTAAGACTGTAGGGGATGGGGTGTCCAAATTGAATATTTCGGATAGCTGGAATTTGGAGGATATGAAGACTGGCACTGGGTCGGTCAAAGTATTCGTTTGTGTACAATGTGCGAAATAGTTTCCAATATTTGCTAGCCAGTCAGGGTAGCTATGCCTGAGAGTTACCAGCCTACAAAATAATTCACAAGCCTGAAATTTGAATGTAAAAACTAAGCAAAAGATTACAAATATAGAYGAGAAGAAGATAATGACGGCATGACACGGGTTTCATCGTTAAGCTGCTAATATGATGAACACTTGGACCATAATCTTTCATGATTTAAAAGAGTGTTATAACGTAACATCTCGAAGAGAGTGATATATTTACAAAATGACCCCATGAAAATTCACTAGATAATCGGGGCAGTGACTGTGGAGATTTTCTGGCCCGACTGGATTTTTACTAACCAAGGGCTAGCGGGCCAGTGGCTCTTTCGCACACAGTATGTGTATTGAACTTTCACTTGAGGTGGGTCAAATCGTGTTTGGTTGTGTTCAAGATTAATGAACACGTGCAACAACGTGTGCGCGCGCCTGCCTTGTCATACTTACCCGGAAGAAGCCCATTTTAAGCGCAAGCCAGTTTTGTCAGCCTGATGTTGGAGAAAAGTTCAGCTGGTTCTCTTGTTAATGAAAAACAGGAGCTGGAGTTTGAATTTTGTATGCTGGGTAACGAAAATTCCACTTTGATGTTTTGATTCTTCAAGAACCTTGGGGTTATTGGGCAGTCATGCCTCATAAATGGCTGGTAATATATAAATGTTCTACGTGAGCTTTGGGTTTTGAGGATCATTGATATATGCAGTGAAACCTGCCAACACCGGCACCTGTCTAATACGGCACACTGTCCAAACCGGCATATAATATTGGTCCCGCCATTTTACAACGCTATTATGATCATTAAAACAGTGTCTAATCCGGCACCTGTCTATTCTGTATTCCGGCACGACTTTCCGGTCCCAACAAGAAATTTTAACTGTAGTTAACACTGTCTAAACCGGCATGGGTATGAGCAGTCCAATCAAGGACCCATAATCCAATACACTAATCAATCCTCTTGGCATGCCAGGAAGTAGTGATTGCGCGGTGAATCAGACGCTCTAAGCCGGCATGGGTATGAGCAGTTTAATCAAGGTCCCTTAATCCAATACATCATCAACATTGTTTTAGTTTGCTGCACAATTACAAGATCAAACATCAAAGGCATTATAGAGATTGATGAGTAAATGGACATGTAGGAAAATGATCATCACTGTCTAATCCGGCACCCTGTCTTAACCGGCATTTAATTTCGGTCCCGTGGGCTGCCGGTTTAAACAGGTTTCACTGTAATTGAAATGTTTGTTTTTTGTTTAACGCTGCACTCAGCAATATTCCAGCTGAGTATCGGGATACAATGACATGTGTCAACCAAGTCAGCGAGTCTGACCACCCAATCCCGACTCTAAGGACAACACAGGTTACTGAAGACCAATTCTAACCCAGATCTTCACAGTAAATTGATATATAGATGACAGAAACAGCAAAATAGATGTAGCGGAGTTGGGGCATATTTGGATGCAGAGGATGACGAAGAGAAAGTTTGTGAAGTGTTTCATGTGTGTTGCTTGACCCGATTGCTTCTGATGTCTAGGTGGGCCATGTGATCTGATGGGTAACCGGATACTGATGGGATGTACAGAGAAAGTGGCCAGAGAATTGGCGGCAATAATCACCCACCACGACATGCGCAAACCATGAAGTATGGAAACATCCGTCCACGTAGACAAGCTAACTCTGAATGTAACCAGTATTTATAATTTGTCTTAACCCTCAGAGGCTGGTTTCACAAAAGTCTGTTTTAAAGCATAGGAGTTGTGTCGTCAGGCTATAATCGCGCTGTGCTCGGATGTTTGAATCCTGTGTAGTAAGACTATGATGCGTTAGGGACCATACATAATTTATGGCTAGGGTGTGTGTGTGTGTGTGTGTGGATGATTTTAAGGGGGGTCACCCATTTTGTTCTGGGGAGGTAGAGGGGGTCAGCAATTTTGTACACCTGTACTAGGGGGATGGGGGGTGGTTTTTTTGTGTCATTGATTTTGTACATGATATGCAGGGGGGGGTCACTTACTTTGTACATAAATCTTAGGGAGGTATTCACATTGTACATGCTTTCGCATAGAAATCATATATCCACCCCCCATAAATTATGAACGGTCCTTTATTACATTTGTCCTATCAAACATTTTTTTATAGCTTAAGGTGTCCAAAGATCAAGTCATTAAATTCAAAGATCAAGATGACATATTTGTGAAAAAAGCACAAAATGAACAACCTGTACTCAATTAGTCTTCACTTGCCTGTGTTCCATAACACTATGCAACCTTAAGAAGCTCTTCAATCTTGCATACCTGAAATGTTTTTGCAGATCATTAATTTCAATCAACACCAGGCATCAATACAATGTCTAATGCATACAAAAATCTTGTTTATTGTAAAGATGACAAGATGCTCCACCATACTGGAGGATGTAACAAAATAAAAAAAATATTCTGAGAATCAACATCTCAATATTTGTTTATGTATGTATTTATATATTTGCTATATCTCAAATACACCTTTTGTTGAGGCAAGAGGTGGTTGTGAAACATTCTTGTACACTCAAGATTGTCTCTCCTGAACCACTACCTGCTTCACTGAAATCACTTGATTACATGATCTGCCATATATAGATCATGCAGATCATGAATACATCACATATTGTTGGCGTACACATCGAAACATGGAAACCACTCTAAACAAGCCCCTTGAATAAGCTGCATAGTGCTTGTGTGAGTTCATTTCTTTCAGCCTTCAAGGAAGACAAAGAAGCAACCAATGCAAACATATCCCAATCCACAAACTTTCAAGAAATCTTGGAATGTTCATGGAATTCAGCCATCAGATCACAGATTAGACACCATGAATGCTGGGAATCTAGCTGTTCTCAGCAAAGTGTCCCGTCCTGATATTGCTGGAATATCATTAAAAGCAGTGTAAAACCATACTCACTCACTCACTCAGCAAAGTGTATCCTCTCAGCATGCTTAGAGTCAGCTGGGAGCACATTACAGTATGGAAGATCACCTTGTGAAATGATTAATGGCCATGGAACAAGATCTCACTCAAACCAAATATTTATTGCTCTCATACAATGTTCCTCTGTGTGAAGTTCTGACAACACTTCCACAGGAGAACATTGAACAAACTCAGAACTAGAGTTAATAAGGAATGTGTTAGTGAGAAAATTGAGATGTGGTTTAGCCAATCAGATCTCAGCTTTCTCAAGCAATTTGTCTTCATTTCTGTTTGCAAAGGAACCCAACACAGTCAGAAACTGAGACATTTCTTCCATGCTACAAGGGTGCGTATGTCATATTGCTCAGCAAACACAGGGTATATAAAATATATCCAACAAGATAATGGTGTAGCTTTTATTATTTACATTTGGAACTGGATGGTAATGACCTTTTCTGGTTTGAATGCTTCATTCACTGGTACAGTGACTTTAGTTTAGAAGCCATGCCATGATTGGCTGGTTCCACTGGACTTAATGGAAGAGATCTTCATGCAGAGATGTATGATGTGAAGGTATAAGGTTGACTGTAATGGGAGTGGGACAGCCAGAGACTGACATCAGCATGAACCACCCATCAGAAGATGATGAAGCACAATAAATCAGGTCACACACTGTAACCACCTGGTCCCAGATTCATCTGATTACTGTCCATGATCTGACACCACAGCTAAGCTCCTACACTCACTCCTGTAACCACTGTCCTGTCATGCCAGGATATGGCCAGGATATGGCCAGGATATGCCAAGTATATTCCAGGATATTAGTTATGGTATGATCTTCAACTTAGTCGCCTCTTACGACAAGCACTTGGTGCTGGGGACCTATTCTGTCCCGGCATCCCCACGGGAGTCCTCTCCTCTCTGCCACAATATCTGTGGTCCTGTGGTGCTGCTATCGGAGGAAGCCCACAGTTTTCCTTCTGGGGCCTTGCTTCTCTTCTTCCTCTAGGACCTTCATTAGGCTGCTGTTCAAGGCCTGACCAATCTTCTTCCCTGTCTGCAAGTAACCATGGTAACAGTCAGTTCTGATGGACAAACACTGCAATACATTCACATCCTATACTCTTAAATCAAAATATCTTCTTCTATGCAATCCAATTTTTTCTGCAATAAATTAGAAATCTCTTCATTTCAAACTTGCAGATATTTTTAATCAATTCCAGACAGCAGATTTGCATCAAACATAGTTATGGCTTACAGTCAAAATGTAATATCACTTCCAGACACAAAAAATAAAATGGTGTCCTTACAAATTACACAAAAAAAACTGATGCATCATCCAACAAGTGCTATCAACACATTAAGGGGAGACAATCAGTTTTTCATTGTCACCAGAACAGGCATAGGTTAGCCTGTGCAAATAACTGTCTTTTTTTTTTTGTCTGTTGTTAAACACCCCTCTCAGCAATATTCCAGCTATACGGTAGCAGTCAGGATAATCAAATCCTTACCAGACAATGCATCATAAGCATTGATCTACACTATCATTTATACACTTTTCAAATCTGAATACCAGCAGTATTATTTTTAGGAAATCATACCTCCATCATATCAAGCACACTCTCAGGGTCAAGACTGCCACACCCTTCTTTCTTCAGTGCTGTGATTGAACCCTTCTCTGTGACTCCCATCAGCAGTCTACAATACAGAACATCAAGAGAAGTTGGAGAAGTGATGTAAAGAGAATTTACATCCCTGTATTTGTGACTAACATCTGTCTAATTGTCCAAAACATGTAAAAGGACTATATTCAGAAATAAGATTCTTTTTGTCTCCGCCAGTGGAAATTTTCAGGCCCATTAGCAGCTCTGTTATCTACATCTCAAAATGGCTGTGGCAGATTTAAAACTCTTCACAATACATTGGTGGGAACAAGTGTGTAAAATTAAAGTTTCATAGGAAAATGTTTGATGACTGAAGCTAGACAATGAGCTAGGCTATGACATTATCAGGATTAGTCTATCTGAAATGGATTCCGCGAGTCAAAAGAAATGTAAAGTCAAAGTGAGTGATGCTGCTTGGGTTTAACAAACAATATTTCACTTACATCACTGTGTGGAAGGAAAAAGGTGAGGATATCTAAAGACAATGGTGGATTGTATTTAGGAAAACAGTATTCCCTTACCTGGCAAGGGTGCATGCCTCTTCCTTTTGACTGGCGTCTACCACGTGATAGTGACCAATCTAGAAAAGTAAAATATTCACATCAGATATTAAAAAAGAAAAATAACATTAAACTATTCACAGCATAAAAATACAAATAAACAGTTTCAGTTTCCAAGATATCAGCAGTGTGACATCACTGTGATGGCTGCATGGTGTCAGACAAACAGACATGAGAAGGCTCCAGACTATTCTGATGATAATGATGCTCAACTGACATTGTTCCTGCTTGGCGTTAATGGTGGCTGGTTGTGATATGTTGGTTTGCTTGTTGTTTAACGGTACACTCAGCAGTATGAATGATGCTCCATGACCTATGTTTAATAAGTGCTTCTTCCTTGTTGGTCCTTACCTTGTTCAGTGTTACTACACACGGCGCTGTGGCGACATCAAGCCGCTTCACGTCATACGGATCGTCTGATATCTCCAGTTCCATCTCACCACCTTCTTCCTGACTGACTGTCACACTTGGAATTCTGTATTTGAATAAATTACAGTAAAAATTCATGTTCACACAAGAATATTCAGGAGACGGCACTTGGGTTTACATAAGTGGGTGAGAGAGTATGGTTTTACGCTGCTTTTAGCAATATTCCAGCAATATCACGGCAGGGAACACTAGAAATGGGCTTTACACATTGTACCCATGTGGGGAATTGAACCCGGGTCTTCAGCGTGACGAGTAGACGCTTTAATCTTTAGGCTACCCCGCCGCCCAGATGATCTGTGGTTGGATTGGAAGCCAGTTCAGTTTGACTTTACAGAACATGAGATAAGATGAGATGCTTCATTACTTATACATATTAGTCACATCTGAGGAAACATAAATCCAGTCTGAGTCAGTGTGTAAACCAATATGGTTTCTTAACTGTTTGTTTCAAATATTTTTATGAGCATTTCTGATGAAAGTCAAACATGCAACTATTAAGCCGAACAAAATCTAGTCCTCATTCATAACCTTCATCACTTCTAAAGATTGCTCAGTCCTTTATTGTGCAGATCATTTGATGCTGAAACATGAGACAATGCAACAAGGAATTGTAAATACACAATGCTCACATCAAAATTTGTTCCTTTGAGTTGTCGGATTTTATGAGTGCTTCATCAAACACCACTACAAATGACAAAAGAACTGTTCAAGCTTGTGCTTTTACCATGTCTTTTCAGAGTGAGTGAGTGAGTTTTGTTTTACGCCACACTCAGCAATATTCCAGTCTGTAAATAATCGAGTCTGGACCAGACAATCAAGTGATCGACAGCATGACCATCGATCTGCGCAATTGGGAACTGATGACAAGTGTCAACAAAGCCAGCGAGCCTGACCACCCTATCCCGTTAGTCGCCTCTTACGACAAGCATGGGTTACTGAAGGGTCATTCTAACCCGGACTAACCAAGTGAGATGTTCTCTGACTTACTTAATCTTTCCAAATAAGCATATTTTATTACAAAGGAGGTAAACAGACTTGATGAAAATTAGATTACTTTTAGTCAACACAGACAGAAACGGATGAGCTGTGGTTTGGGGTCAGTCGGGGATTAGCACTGAGTAATAGTTCTCTGAGAGCAATACTGATTTAAGTGTGTATCGAGTTTGGCCTATGGCTTATGGCCTGTGAAATAAACTTCGTCTTGTCATGATGTGATTACCTTGTATTGAACAAAGCAGCTTTGACAGCTATGGACGCAGCATCAAACAGATTGCCTCCACATTCCAACAACTGAAAAATAAGTGTTTGGTTTAAACAGCAGTTGTCAAATCTGATTTGCATTTCTGTTAATAGGAATTATGATAACTTATATTCCATCACTATTTTGCCATGTGATAATAAGTGAGAGGGTAAGATTAGTTTGACGCTTTAATAAAATCTACAACATCTCTGATATCTTCATTCTAAAAGTTGAAAAACTACAAAAAGAATTAAGATACCTCAAATTATGAATAAGTGAGAGAGTTTAGTTTTACGCCGCACTCAGCAATATTCCAGCTATATGGCGGAGGTCTGTAAATAATCGAGTGTGGACTAAATAATCCAGTGATCAACAGCAGTTGGCATTGGGATTCAAAGATGTCAAATCCAATTTGCATTTCTGTTAATATGAATTATGAAAACTAATATTCATCACTATTCTGGCATGTGATAATAAGTGAGTGAGTTTAGTTTTATGACCCATTCAGCAATATTCCAGCAACATGGTGGCGGCCTGTAAATAATCAAGTCTAGACCAGATAATCCAGTGATCAACAGTATGAACATTGACATGTGTCAACCAAGTCAGCGAGCTAGACCACCCGATCCCATTCGTTGCTTCTCATGACAAGGATGGGCTACTGTATATTCAATTCTAACCCGGATCTTCAAGGGTCATGTATATGAATGACCGCCTCTGTGGTGTAATGTTTAGAGCGTCAAGTTGCAGGTTCGATCCCCGGCTGCGTCATACCAAAAGACGTTAAAATATGGTTCTTGTTGATCCCTGCCTGGCGCTCGGCATTAATGGGTACA
>VKKT01003356.1:160741-172780 GCA_008038995.1 Haliotis laevigata | reverse complement strand
ATCATTACGTACTACGAGTGCCAGGGTGACATCGAAAATGCAGATAAAGCAATGGACATGCTAAATTCTTTAAAACAACCTTTGCAGCAGCCCACCATTAAAGACTACTTTTGTAAGTAAAATGTGTGAGTGAAACAATGTGTAATAAATCCAGTGATTGTCTTTGATGTTTTGTTTTGATTTCTTCACATATCGATAGTAAGGAAAGATATCAAGGGGAAGTAACTCGGTGCATATACTGTGGTTTCAGCAGTATGAACGTTTCACTATCCGAACGGGGTTTTGTAAACCAAAGTGTTCGTATTAACAAGGTCTGACTGTATATTGTGTATAAGTGTTTTTGTTATAATTATTTTTTTTATATGGAGCCCTTTTGACTTTGGTTGGTGGGTGTGTGTAGACATCCGTTTGGGGTGAGATGGTTAATGGTGGATTGTCTATCAAAGGAAGTGGATAACCCCGCCGGAGAAAATTGGTGACGAAGTAAACGCCAATTCTTCAAATAACGGCCCAGTCTCCCACCTACTGGGGTGTCTGTGACCGGAACGACTGGGGGTGGGAGTTCCCAGTCGTCGAGGTCCCACACTTCATTGCTTGCCCCTCTGGTACCTCCCCCTACCGAAACCCTTGTCACGGCGGGGCTGGTCATTCCCAGACTGTCTCCCTCTTTCACGACCTCTACCCTGAAAGGGCTGGCTGGACTGGGGCTTGCATAAGTTTTGGAAACCTGTTCCAGGGCCTTGAGGGCCGTCTCATCATGGGCGAAAGCAAAGACACGGGAGTGTGTACTAGAAACTTCACCATTGAATAGGGAGGAAGCAGACCATGGCTGACGTAACAAACGGCGTTAAATTCAGAGTTCCAGTCTGAAAGAGCCAAGTATCCCAGGCGTCTAGTAGATGTGATTTCAACTAAAACAGCCTTCAAATGATTAGTTATGTGCTCAATCTGCCTCTGTTGAAAAGTCATCACAGTGCAGAGATGGTCTATACGATTCAGATTGTTTTCCGATAAATCCTGAGTAATCGCCCTCGAAGAGGAAGCCAATGCTGACAAAGGTTTAAGGGAGCGACAAATTTCCCTCTCAACAAAGGCTAAACGAGTGTCCTGCATACGAAGCGTTGCAGGTTTAGAGGAGCCTGTCATATGATGTGATTGAGTGAGGCAAATCCGCCACCTCAAGCGCATGAACAGGAAAATCATCCCTATGAAAACATGGCGCCTTAATGGATGGAGTGAGAGATAGCTTGGCAAAGTCCTCTTCCAGTGCCGTTATCAAATCCTTAATCAGCGGATCCGGAGGGAAAGAAGTTGGATCTGACCAAATAGAGTCACTCTTGTCAATGCCCGGACCTGGGGAAGGAGCCACCTCAGATAATTGATCCGCCATCCAATCCGGAACTTGTCGAAGTCCTAAATGAGTATTTAATTCCGGAGATGAGTCCTCATAGTCTTCCGATGAATCCGAAAGGTGGCTGTAAGACCTCCAGACTGGAGAACGACTCTTTGATCAGCGCCTCTGTTTAGAGGATTTCCTGCTCTGGCGTGAACTGGTGCCTGGTGAAGCCGAATCGCGATAAGAGGAAGCCTTAGAAGTAGAGGCGCTACCCGTAACTGTTGAAGGCACCACACGTGGAGTCGAAGGAGACACAGATGAAGGAGGCACCGGGAGTACCAATGGCACGGCAGGTACAAGCGGTGTTGACTGTGTAGTTGGTAATAGAGGTACGGCATGCACGAGAAGGGTAGTCGTAAGGAGAGGCGCCCCAGTCGCCAGAGGTGCTGTGACCGCTGCATGTCCCGGGAGGGAGGAGAACGCCAACTGTGGAGTAAATGGAGTGATACCCAAAGGCGCCATACTCTGTTGAAACATGGACTGCATTCAACCTGGATTCATGTAAGGCACCATAGACGCACCCTGGTCGGCAGGTAAAGTAGGAGATGCCAGAGACGCTGAAGTAGACATCACAGACAACACCAAGGGCACCGGGAACGTAGACGGACTCGGAGTAACCAGTGTCGATGCCGTAGCAGACGGAGTCACTTACGCAACGGAAGGTGTCGACAATCCCCTAAAAGACGCTGAGGAAGACAAACCAGACATGGCCATAGTCGGTTGGGCTGACGTCTCCTGTGAAGAACCCCGCACTTCTACAGTAGCCTGGGAAATAGCAGAGTCCTGAGAAGCCGACCTCCTACGTCTATAAGCCCGTTGCGTGAGTCGTTTCCTAGAAACCTGCAGATACTTATTGAAAGCTGAGGGGGAAAGTCGAAGACAATGTGAACACTTGAATGTCAGGGAACACTGCCGAGTACAGTTTAAACACCTCGGATGGGGGTCTCTGCTTGACTTGCTGCCGTTGCAAGCAATACAACGGGGCATAAATCTGCAATTTAAGCAGAAGCCCACAATAATAAAGTGTGTAAGAAACACACACAAAAACAATAGACAAACAATATTTCCCGCCAACCAAAGGAAAATGGTTAAGGGAAAAAACGACACGCTTGCAACAAAATACTAAATAAATACCCAAGTATTTATATACTAAACATATAGCTAAAAGCTATTACCAAAAATATTACCTGAATAAAAGAGTGAAACACGAGGACGTGTTCATGCATTCAGAATTCAACATGGCTTAATGGAACACTTAGCCGCACAAGTTAAACGTGAAACAGACAATTAACGTGCCGGCCAAGCAAATACACAAAACACTTCTCCTCAAATAAAAGTAAGATGAGAAAAACACAAACCGTTTCTGAAGAAACTATCAAAAAGAAACTGACAAAGAAACACAACAAACGTATAAAGTTGCAATTTATAATCCCAGAAGAAATCGCACGGCCTGTCAGGCTGGTGACAAGCAGTAAGGTGACTCTCCTTGTTCTTTTGGATCTCTCCAGTGCTTTTGATACTGTTGATCACCAAATTCTTCTGCAGCGTCTGAAGGTCAGAGTTGGTATTGTTGGAATTGTCCTTGACTGGATACGTTCTTACCTATCTCATAGGTCTCAGTCCGTCAAAGTGGAATCTGTACTCTCCACTGCATCACCACTCCACTATTGCGTTCCCCTAGGATCTGGAACATTCTACCACTAGCCCTAAAAGAAATAGAATCTGCTGACGCTTTCAAAACTGCCCTCAAAACTCATCTTTTTAAACTCTCTTTTCCATAGACATTATCTACAATCTTCCCTCTTTATTATTATTATTATTATTAATGTGAGGATATGTGACGTCAGCTTCTTCCGGGTCATGTGGGCACAGTGCAATGGCAATATGGCTGCTCGTTTAGTTGGAACAACTTCTCTTCGATGTTTCCATCGCACAGCTTCGTCTTGTCAAGGGAAAGCAGTAAATGCATTAATGAGTTTTGCAGGATAAGGTAAAAATATCAGGTGTTTAGTCTGAAATGAAGCAGATGTGTAAAATATGAACTTGGGATAAGTGATTCATGTTGATTTACGGTATGTAAATAGTGTTCCAATGGTTAAAAATCACTCACTTACCCCTAAGGAGCTAATATTTTTCAACAAAAATCCAATGTAACCATAGTAACAAACTTACTTCTTTTTTGCATTTCCGACTGGTAGTGTTATACACCCAATCAGGTCGAGTTCCAAGTTCGTAAGAATAGCAATCATCCTGCGCATCAGAGAAGTCATTTTCAATATCTCCAATGCTGTACCTACAGATCGCAAATCCCCGCTTTTCGTTCAGATCAGTTGAGGCTGGTTCCGTGATGCCTGCTGCTACGTACAGGACACTGCTGGTAACGTCGCTGCTTTCCGTAAAGTGAGCAGCCGTCGCCCGGTTGTATTTTACATCTTTTCGAGAACACTTTAATTCAATTTCCATGTACGAGTAGTAGAACTGGTCACTTTGGCAAATACGCAAAAGTTTCGTCACAACAGTATTACGTGAGGTGATTTTCTGTTGTTGAACAGTGATGAAATATGTGAAGTTGTTGTGTTCAAAGCCGTAAAGAAATTCCATATGATATGATGCTTTAATAGCCTCAAAAATATCCAAAGCAGAAAATAGATATATCTGTGTATCATATTTTAAATATTTAATTTGGAATGTATCTCGATACTGTTCAACAAATCTTGTTGACAGAACAGCAGGTGAGAATTCTAATGCACGCTGATCATACTCCTGACCTACATACAAAAATCCTTTCACTGTTTTGTCAAAGAAAGCGAAGACAGATCTTCTGCTGCCCACAAAATTCTGAATGTCCGACTTATTCATCTGTTTGAAGTTAGCAACATTGGACAGACTATGCACGCTGCACAGACCTTGGGACACAGACCCGCAGACCAACAGTTTCTTCTTGCTTGGGTCTATCTCCAGCACACTCATCAAATTATTTGTCAATGACCTTGACCTTTCACATGGAAGGTCAACTGGAGGACACAGTATATTATCCTCAACAGGACCAGTCATTGTTTCAGAAAGTTTGGTTAAATTAGAATTAAAATGATTAAGGATATTTTTGCCCCCAACAAACAACTGTCCCGAGTCTCCATTAATTGTTATTTGTTGCAATGTTGTGTCCTCGTTTCCGATCTTCTGGACTTTATAGAAAGCTATGACAAAGGGCAAGAAGAGACCGGCTGGTATATATTTCAGAAACATGACGTTCAACTAGCAGTCTCAAGTTGTAAAGATCAGAAGTTTCAGCAAAGAATAMAGCAACAGATTATGCTTCGTACAGTACTGGGGCCATCGCTACATAAGCACAGTGTTACTACAGGGGCTCCTTTGGGATTACATAGTCGCTATTTCCTTATCTGTGTCTTCTCCGTCATCCTCTAAACTGATGAATCCTGGGAAACTGAAAATACAGTAATTAGTAAGATTAGAACCTTTATTGTAACATATCAACATATTTGCACATGATGACATCAAATGACCATAACAAACATTACATATACCTGGGGTTGTGGGCAGGGAGGTTGTGTTGGGGTTGGGTGAGGTTGAGGGGTCAGCAAAATGTGACAGCCCTACGACCAATCTCACCATGTACCAGGCTTGGAAACAACAAGTACCATCTTTTAACATCTGGTTTGACTAGGCCGACAGTATTGAAACAGACTTTCAGCCCTCATGTCACATGATCTATCTACAGGACCATGGAGGCCATTTTGAACAATATTTCCGAAAAATCAAGGTGTGTTAAGTTATATGTCATGTCTGGTGATGTCCTAGGAAGACTCAATAACATAAAACTGTGGTGGGAGACGATCACTTTACTCCATGTTGGTTTTGGCCTACACAGACGCACATTGCCCATGGACCAGTCATTGTGTACAGACTTTAAGTGAGTTATCATTATGCAACAGTGTGGTATTTCAGTTATGTCATTAGACAATGGTTGTCATGTATCGGTTACCATGACAACAAGGACTGTTCTTCACAAAGGGCTTCTCCTCCTCTTCCATGTTGTTCTAGACTAACGCTTAGTCACCTGAATATATATAATTTTGACAGTAACAAATAAACCTATTTAAATTGAAAAGGAGCCCCAGTGAGTTGGGCGATTCAGGAACCTGGGGATCTAGTCTTGCTTCATTTGGGCTCTAGTATTGCAGGGAGGGCTAGGCAGTTGGGAAAATATTGTGGTTCAGAGACTGTGAGACAGACTAATGTTCCTCAAACAAACAGCACCTTTGGAAGAGAGATACATAACCCTACAATGTGTTTAAGATCTTTGTAATCAGCAGAATCAGAATTTAAAAGAACATAAACTCAGGAAACAGGAAAATCATTCAAGAGCAGTGCAAGACTCTTACAAAACTGAATAACTTGTGGAAGTGACTGACAGGAAGTGATATAACATAAAATAAACATGTTTATCATCATGATTATGGTCATGTATTGTGTTTACTCACTTCAATATTTCACATAAGTCATATTAAGAAGTTCCTTTGGGCTTGAAGTATGCAGAAATTTATAATTATGACAAGTCTTAGTTTTGAAACAGGCTGATGGGTCTAGAGATATTTACGAAATTGAAAACAACAGAAAAAAATGAATGTCATAAAATCATAAATTTGTTCTAAAACTTCTTATACAATTCACAATAATCATAATTAAACTGATGACAATTTTTCTTATCAAGTTCATATTCTTCATAATATACAAAGTATACATGCAAAAGAAGAAATAAAGTATTCCTCCATGATAGTATAACAAACCCATATTATAGTATTTTGCAAACAAAGCCCAGGGAAGCCTCAAGTACCCAGAGAGAATATAAACAAATCATGAAGTGACGGTTGCAGTTTTTACAGCCAGGAAGTAAATTATTTGAGACGCGACAGCATTGGAGCAGTTGAACAGTGCATGAGTCATACGGCCTGACTCGGATAACACCCACTCTGTATTGTGTAGCAGCCTCCCCAACAAGGATGAGGCTATACACACCACACACTAGGCCATCAGACTCAGTCCACCATCACTTGGTCCTTGTCATGCAATCCTTTATTTGAAATAGAGAATGGAAGTCATAGGGGCTGTTTCATAACCGTAATGATACTAATGATTACAGGTACAACCCTCCAGTCTATATGAGTGTGTGAGTTTGTTTATATGCCACTTTTAGCAATATTCCAGCAATATGACAGCGGGACACACCAGAAATGGGCCTCACACATTGAACCCATGTCAGGAATCGAACCAGCGTCTTCGGCGTGACAAGCGAATGCTTTAATTACTAGGCTACCCTACCGCCCCCAGTGTATATGAGATCCAAAAAGGCGGCATTGAGTGTATTAATGAACAGTATTTGTATGTTTGTGAACAAATACACTACATTAAAATAAACTGCTAATTTTGAAATCTATTACCACGATAACTTTACACGTAAAGTTCGTTATCAAAATCAGCAGCAGGAATCCACTTCATGAATACAGCTTCTGAACTAAATATAGGGCATCAGATGTGAATATTTTAAGATAAGTTAATTCTTGGTTGATATCACATTCTAATTAGATACTGGTAATGACTGAGGAATAAGAATTCTAAAATAGAATCTTATTCAGATATTCGTGGTGATTACCAAGTAAGTAATTACAAATATGGTCATAAAAAGGATATACTATATATCTGGCACATCATGAAAGCTATGAATGCAGACAGTACCCAACCTCGTAAAGTTTGGAATGAGAAGTTTCCAAAACTCATAACAAGTAATACTGATATATATGCAGAATCTCACCCTAGCTTCTTGATAACAGCTTTATAAACACAGACAATCCATTGAATGACTAATTCTACACTGGTTTCACTATTGGGAGCTCAGTATGACATGGCTGAACTTATGCCAATGTAACCATAAATCTTAACTCACTCACTCACTCACTCACTCACTCACTCACTCACTCACTCACTCACTCACTCACTCACTTGGGAGTCTGCTTTGAACAATATTTTTCCTGAATACAGCAGAGTAATGGACACTGAACGTGGTGCTCCACACCTATAATGTCTTGAAATCAATGACAATGGAGACAGATAAAATGTCACATCAAGAATTATTGTCTGGTCTGATGGTCTGATCTAGAATTCAAGCTACAGTGTGGGTGGGTGTTTGAGTGAGTGAGTGTTTGAGTGAGTGAGTGAGCGAGCAAGTGAACGAGGATCGAACTCCGTTTTTTGTGTTTCTTGACATGACGAGCGAACACTTTAACCACAAGGCTACCTCACTGCCACCAGGAGCAATCCCTGTCAACTGTGAAGCATGACATTCTCAGACACACTGTTAGTGGGGAAATTAGGTCTGATGATGTGTACAATTGTACATCAGTATACTTATGTGTGTGATAGCTATGAGAGGGAAGGTTGAATGGAGTTAGACAAGTCTGGTTAAACAAAAGAGGAGGCCCATGGTGCCAGCAAACCTGGACTCATAACCAAAATGGGATTCGAAACCATGACCTCAGCAACATACCTTAAACAACTGGGCCGCCGACTCCCTTTCAGTTTGAACACAGATTACATGATGGTATTGCTCATGGGTGAGTGAGTTATGGTTTTATGCCACTTTCAGCAAGGGTAATGGAACCGTGTTCTTGGAGTGACGAGCGAACACACTAACCACTAGACTATCCACAGCCACACTCCAGACAAAACTAGTTGACAGTTTCTCTCAAAATGTAGCTAGTAACGCTAAATCACACCTAGAATATCACATGGACTTAGAATATTTTAAATAGTGAGTGAGCTTAGTTTTACGCCGCTTTCAGAAATATTCCAGCAATATCAAGGCGGGGCACACCAGAAATGGGCTTCACACAAATATCTTAAATAACACACAAAATACAGGATATCATCATGATAATAATAACATTGTTTCAAGGTCAAACATTTTGAGGATATACTAAAATTTCTTAAGTTAACACAAACTGTCTATTACGAAAGAGCACATGATGAATGAAAATCCAACTTGACAAAGACAAGATGGCTAATACCTCTAAACATCCAGCTAACACAAAGAGAACAAAGCTCCCATCAGCGAGCAATGAGATAATGTGTTGTGAGATAATTAGTGTAAATTATACAGCATGAGCTATCACCAACATACATACATGCAGGCAGGAAATGTCACATGATCAACTGAACTGGCATATTGCCAGCAATATCCATCCCATCCCGAAGTGTCGCTCACCCACAATGTTTTTGCTGTTGGATCGTGTTGACCGAGTGGTATACACAACTACTTATGATTACATGCATTTATCTGGATATACCATTTTTTTCAGCATAGAGCACACCCATGTATAACGTTCACCCCCATCTAGGGGATTCGGTATTTTGGGAAATAATGTATTTCAAGTATTATTTGCAGACAACAATCAAACCCTTTTACTGAAAGGTGGTTGGGGAGGGGAGGGGGGTGGAAATTACTTATCAACCAATCAGTACATATACTTGTATGCTAGTTACCCGTTACTGCTTACAGTTCTTGGGTATTTTGACTGACAGTATTATTAATGATATTTACACCATATCATCACCAACATTATTGTCTATATTTCAAATAATGACATGCACAGAATTTCAGAAATTTGTACTTTCATCAAAATGGTTGCACTGTCACAATTTGGTGTGTAAAATCTTCACTGATATGAAACAATTGTACGTGTTGGCAACTCTGTTTAAAGCAGTCTTTGTGACCAGGTTGGTCATCTGCCATATGATGAACATCTACTGGCATGCTTCAAACTGGTAGAACTCAGTATGAGATATGATGAACATCTACTGGCATGCTTCAAACTGGTAGAACTCACTCACAGATCACTTTCAAAACAGTTAATGTCCGAGTCGCAAAGATTGACCCACATGACAGTGACAAGCGTAAGTTTTTGTTAATTATAATGTCACATTAATTAACTTTCAGTTGTTATGGGTCACAAAAGTTTAAAGCGCTGAGTGTGAATTTGAACTCGCATCTTGAAGTTGAACTTAGGCTGTGTATTTTCACCTGTTGAGAGTGGGCTGAGGAGTTGCCTGCCCTTTGTTTGTTTCGCTTCTGGTGGGATTACAGTAATTTCTAAATAATAGTGGTGTGGCATGGCTTTTGCTAGAATTCTCTGGAACTGCATAATAGGCATATTATAAGGGATTGTTGATGAGATGAGGGGGGGATGATGCTCATCTGTCTGCTAAAGTTGATGTATCATGACCTACCACTCAAGAAGTCTCGCCTACATTGAACTTTCAACAGCTGTCAACAATCTTCAATCAGTACATATGTGTTTGCCAGGAATATCAATATTTTGGTGAGTTAATGTTTTAGATTTGTGACCCAATTGTATTGTATTAGGAATCTGTACTGTCATTCATTGTAACCTTGTTTAATCAATATACAATTGAATATCATAAACACGTCTGTGTTATATTTTGCTAGTTCAAGGGGATTTACAAGCCTTTTATCTTAGTAATTTCTAAACTGTAACACAAGAGAATTCATGAAATCAGAAATGTCTCAGATAGCCTTGAAGGTTACCGCAATCGATCACAACAACATGAGAGGATGATTACAAAATTAATGAATGATGAACTTACTGAAGTGAAAAACAAACACACTCATCTTGAAAAATAGCTCCTCCTGAAAGACATACATGACAGGAAAACAAAACTCCAGTTCTATGGAATCCCTGAATACCTACGGGAAAATACTGAGCAGGGTGCCGTTGTACAAAGCGATCTTAGCGCTAAGGTGACCATAACTCCCATACCTTAACACAGGCTTGGACTTGGGTACAGGTGGTTGCCATAGAGGCAGTTTTGGAAACAAAGGATCCACAAGCCCCAACTTCATCATGGTCATCGTCAATATGAATAAATATGACCTATGAACAACGAACACTCCCAGTGTGTATATAATGTTCCCTGTTTGCAAGACAAGGAGCCTTCCCAGCAACAAGCTATATGCAGAATCTGTATAAAAATGTCATATCCATAAGTTCAGCCTTCATCCCTTAATCAGAAGCCATTAACTCAACTGCTGCATTCAGCACTTAACTGTACATACATCTAATGAATGTCATGCTTTTTGCGTATTTGAAGGATCAAACAATATAATAATGAACACAAGTCGTGACCAAGAACCTCATTCAATTGGCATTTAAAGCCTGTATAATTCACTTTGTAGAAATCTTACTACCCGATGACTCATAAATGGTATGTATTGATGAAATGGGCGTTGTGTGTGTGCCTCATATGTTTCAGCTAAGTCGGTTCTCGAAGCTGTCTTAGGGCTCAGTCATCTTGACAATTCAACAAACTTTTACACAGGCACCTGTCTCAGGAACTTATAGAGAGATGACTGACAGATAACTGACGGTATGCTGAAGAAAGATGGTATGTTAGCAGTATGTGTCCTCTGTATCATGTGTTACAATAAAACCGAGTGTTTACACTTGCACTTTCAATAAAGGAACAACAAGTCCCAGAAGACGTATGATAAACATCGCATTTACTGATGACTATGACTAACAGCAGGGCCCCGTTTCACAAAGCTCTCGTAGCAATAAAACTGTCGTAAGTCAACAGTTACAGTACGGGAGGTACGAATGCTACGAGAAAAGTTACCAGATCTTAGCCTTACGAGAGCTTTGTGAAACGGGGCCCAGGTCAATAACAGAACTGAATCTACCATGCCTTTTTCAGTACTTCAAATTACACACTGACATCTCAATGACCATGACCTTTTCTGATCAAGGGCAGATAACAAATACTGAGAGTGGATTCCCTTTATCTAGGAGTCCAAAATATATCACATAGTACCCAAGTGAGCTATATAGCATGATGCAATAAAAAACATGTGGTCAATGAATGAATGTTCCAGTACAAATGATAAACGAAAATATTTCAAACTTATTGTATCACGACCTGTGTAAAAATACTTTGTCTGTTTGAAGACCATATTCACAGTGTTTTGGTAGGGTGTACATCAGCCTCTGTTCCAAATGTTTAGAACTGTGTACTACATGACAATTTCCGTCATTACGTAAAACACAACACAGAGTTCATAGCAACATTAAATATTCAATGATGTTTGATCAAAGTGTTGGATGCAATCTATCTGTTTAAGACACATTCATACCAATAAGATTATGTATGTATTCCTTCTACTGGTAGATGTTTCTGGTCATATGATACAAAATCAAAACCCAAAATATCAAACAGTTCTATTAAACGAAGGAAAGGGTACTAAATGTACATACCTTCTTTATGTTTAATAGGTTTAACGATAGGTTTACCGCCCAGTAAAAATAAGAATTTTGTATGAACAATTCCTTATTTCAATTAAGCCAGTGATAGACAGGGTATAGTAGAGGTATATAAATATTATGGACTGGGACGATGCACTATGTCACAATACGATACATATCACGATATTTTACCTGTGATACGATACGTATCACGATACATACACCTTGAAAGAATGACACAGTATCAAGTTTTAAAATGATATATTTCAAGGTATTTGTGTTTAACAATAACACTATTGTAATAAACAAACA